>OX155903.1:28771663-28935856 GCA_944588485.1 Phosphuga atrata | reverse complement strand
GGTAGACAACACTTTAAGTGGTTCGGAGGAAGCTCTTACTAAACCCCCTATTCCACCTTGGCTTTTAGTGTGCACCACCGTGGTATCGCAAATTTTGCATTCATTCAAGGTGGGCAGCCCGGACTGACCAGGATTCGAACCCGGCTCTCCCGCATTGAAAGCCGGGTATGTTGTCAACTACACTACCGAGGAGGTCAGGTAGTCAATACTGGACAAACAAACCTAGACAGACAACACTAGACAGGCAAAGGCAAGACTAGACAGAGAGACAATACTAGGCTAACTAGACTAAACTGACAAGACTAGGCAGACAAGACTAGACAGACAAGACTAGACAGACAAGACTACACAGACAAGACTAGACAGACAAGACTAGACAGACAAGACTAGACAGACAAGACTAGACAGACAAGACTAGACAGACAAGACTAGACAGACAAGACTGGACAGACAAGACTAGACAGACAAGACTAGACAGACAAGACTAGACAGACAAGACTAGACAGACAAGACTAGACAGACAAGACTGGACAGACAAGACTAGACAGACAAGACTAGACAGACAAGACTAGACAGACAAGACTAGACAGCGTATTTATTTATTACATATAAACAGTAAAATATACAAGTATATCCGATGTTCATATGTATCCAGCACTCCGTCGCAACGACACTATGCTGGTTTTGCTAGATAATATTACAATAACATATATATACAAATAATAAAAATAATTAAGTAACATAAGTCCAAATCAATAATACTAATAATAATAGTTAACATAATAAATTACACATTAAAACAATTTAAAATCTCGTAAGACAGAGCATTGATTACATCATTACAATTTAGGAATGAACTACAGTCAATAGAGCTTTGTGAGTGCACTATGAACAAATGATTATTCAATTTTAGTTTATTTTTATAAGTCGTGATCAATTCTTTTCAGGTTTTTTGCGGATATATTAAATGTTTGCCACCATTTACTATCTTTCTCAATTTGTTGAAGTTCTTCCACGTTTTTTGGCCATAACCGTTTTACATTTATAATTAAATTTTCTGTTTGTCGTCTCCAGTCTATAGTCATTGGACATTCAAAAAGGACATGTCCTGCCGTATCTTCTTGCCCACATTGACATGTTGGAGAATTTCTTTTCTCAAATCTATGGAGGTAAGACTGGAAATTACCGTGTGAGGTAATTAGTTGGACTGCATGGTGAGACAACTCAATTTGCATTCTGATCCATGGTTCAATGAAAGGGATAAACTTTTTTGTCCAACGGCCTGTTTTTGCCGACTCCCATCGAGTTTGCCACTCGCGAAATGAGCGTAGGGAGAGTTTCCGTTTTACGATTTGAATAGAAATTTTGTCGTATATAATTTCATTCTGGAATGCTGAACCATCTTCCTCTAAATCCAATCCAGAGGCCTGTCTAGCTAACTCATCGGCCCTTTCGTTTCCTTTGTGACCAGCATGAGCCTTTATCCAGTGCCAGCGCAGGTTTATATGTTGAGAAACATCTCTTGCCAATTTCCAAATATCTATGATTAACTCTGTAGGTTCAGTCACTTGCATCAATGCTTTTAGAGCAGACGAGCTATCTGAAAGAATTGAGCAAGCGTCAAAGGTATTGATCTTCTTCCTAATATAGATCAGCGCCTGGTTTATGGCTACAAGCTCTGCTTGGAATATTGTACAATATTCTGCTAAATGAAATTTTTCATGATGCCTTTCTTCATTATCAACGTATAGCACAAAGGCAGCACCCACTCCCTGAACAGATTTTGAAGCGTCTGTATACAGACTGACACGATGTCTATCCGACAAATCTTGATTGTACTTTATGAAATTTATTTCAGAAGGGTGAATTTTGTAATGTATTATTGGCTCTATTAATTTTGGAGATACTGATAATCCTGTAACTTCTTTAAATGTTACCTCGTCCATGTCGCGAGCTAAATATTTGTATGCCAATTCTTTTAATTTGATGTCTACCGGTAGTAATCCAGAAATAACGCAGGCTGCCTCTGTAGAGACTGTGCAGTAAGCTTTCGCAGATCTCAAAGCGCATATTCGTTGAACACTAAGTAGCTTTAATTTTTCTCACCGCAAGATTTAAACCAAATTGGTGCCGCGTACAATAGACCAGGTTCAACAGCACCTCTATAGATGTGAACCTGTTCTGACTTGCCAAGTCCCCATTCCTTTCTACATGCAAGACCTAGCCTAGAGCTTATTTATTTTGCCTTCCCGCAGACTTGCTTTATATGAGCTTTGAAGTTTAAACATCTATCTATTATGACCCCTAAATATTTTATATTATTTAAACATTTAATTTTATTTCCCGCTAATTTAAAGATAGGTCTTCTTTGTGTGAAGGTTTTCCCAAAGAAAAGGGCCTCTGTTTTCATCGCATTAAAACTTAACTTGGTTTCAGTTGCCCAATTGTTTAGTGTTTCCAATGCTTTATTTGCTTTTAATTTTAAATCCGCGATAGTTCCTGAAGTTACAAGTAGCATTGTATCATCTGCATATGCTATAATTTTGCACCCGTGTGGCAATTCCAAATCAAATATTGTGTTGTACACAATTTTCCAAAAACCAGGACCGGATTTGGATCCTTGTGGACATCCTTTGGTAACATTTTGCTCGATGTGAATACCCGGTTCCAATATTATCGCTTTCCTTTTTGAAAAATAGTCTCTTGTTAAATTAATAAGATTATTTGGGCAATTTTTAACTATTAAGCGTTGGATAATTAGAGGCCACCAAGCATTGTCAAAAGCCCCACTAATGTCTAGAGCAATTGCTGCACAATATTGTTTTTTCGAAATTGAAGATTCTATGTAGCTTAGCACTTTCAATATAGCGTCAGTAGTACTCACGCCCTTCCTGAAACCATATTGGTTTGCATTCAATGGGTCCTTAATGTTAAAATAATGTTCTATTCGGCAAATAAGCAGTGAGTCCAAAACTTTTCCCACCACCGGGAGTAAACTGATTGGCCTAAAGTCTTTTGGGGTTAAGCCTTGTTTATTAGGTTTTGGAATTATTTTTATAAGTTGTTTTTTCCAGCAGGATGGAAAAACTCCTTTACTCAAACATTTGTTGAAAAGATTTTGAAAAATTTTCGGAGCACTATAAAATGCAGCTTTTACGATATCCGAGGAAATTCCGTCAATTCCTGGTGCCTTTTTCGGATTCATCTGACTTATAGCTCGTTCTATTTCAGAAATTCCGAATTCGATGTCATCAGGCCCCCCTTTACCCAGTAACGCTTGATTTCTTATTTCTTTTTGTGTGTTGGATTCAGTATTTTTGTCTTCTGGAAAAAAAGCTTCAAGAAGTTCTTTAGTAGTATCTAACAAGTCTAGTGAATTATTTCTCTTCTTTAAACTTGTTAGATATCTCGTTGAAGTTTTCTTCCCCCTCATAATCCTATACACAGGTCCCCAAGGATCTCCTTTTGAAGAGTGAGTGCAAAACTCACGCCATTTTTCTTTCTTTGTATCCATAATTTTTTCCTTATATTCATGCGTTTTATTCTTGTATAATATACGATTTTCTTCCCTTTTTGTACCTGAACTGTGTTGGTATATGCGTCTAAGTCGGTTGTTTTCCTTCCTAAGAATAGTTAATTCAGGGGTCCACCATGGTACTGAGTTTGAAAAAGATTTGCGAAGTGGTATGGAGTCCTGTGCTGCATTTATCAATGAATAGTTTAAAGCCATCGCATACGTTGTAATTTTATAAGATGATTGGCAATCTTCTATGGCTGGATAAATTTTGTTGATGTTGATCAGAAAAAGTTCATGAAATTTCTGCCAATTTGCCCTTTTTGTACAAAATCCACGAGGAAGTTCCGGTATTTCTTTTCCTAAACCAATAGACCACCTGATATATTTATGGTCTGATAAACTGCATTCTTCTGTTAAATGCCAATCTTCTATTAAGCCACTCAGCTTACCATTTGCAACTGTTACGTCTATTAAACTAGAACCATTAGGTCCAACGAATGTTGGTTCTGAGCCACGATTTAGGATTTGTAAATTATATTAACAAAATATTCTGTCTACCATTCTTCCTCTTTTATTTTCCGTTCGACTGCCCCATGAATACGACTTAGAATTGAAGTCGCCTGCTATTAAAATATCTCCTTTCGAATTTAGTTCCTCAATTATTTTTTCTGTATTTCCTATATTTTCTTCAAATTTATCATTTTCAATGGGTCTTCCTTGCGGAGGTAAATATAAAGATATTGCGAAAAATTTTATATCGCCACAAATCAATTGGACTATGGTCAAAAGATTGGTAGACATTGCTGCCATGAACATGACATTGATTCGTGAGTCTGTTATTACGATAGTAGATTTAATTGTACAGCTTTCAGATTTATTATTTTGTATAACTCTATAATGAGCAGGAAATCCCATAACCTTCCCACGAAATATGTGTGGTTCTTGAATAAAAATAATTTGTAACTTATCTCTTAAAATTTTTTCCAAAAGTGCGGCCGTTGCCGCTTTTGATTTTCCTAAGTTTATCTGCAAGCATTTAATTTGGAATTTATCTTTTTTCTGTTTAAGATCCATAATCAGTTGAAGATACTAAAATTTCTTTATACTTGGCCAAGGTTGGACATTCTTTCGAGTATGCCCTATGTTCTAAATCAGTTTTCTTTAATCTTTCACATTGTACACACTTTAATTTTGTTGATTGACATGATTTTAAATCATGCTCTTCTTCACCACATTTACCGCAAACTTGTCGTTCTTTACAGAATTTTGCAATATGACCTGGTCTTAAGCATTTATAACAAAATGTAATATCTAGATAATCTTTAATTTTTACCATTGTCCATCCAATAGATATTGATCTATCGACCACTAAATTTCTAAATTTAGGCGTCACCTCCATGACGATGTTGTGCTTTCCTTCTTTATTGTGACCTACAAACGAATGGCAGATTTTTGCCTCTAGCTGAAGATCTGAAGAATTTGCGTAAGCGTTCTTTACTAAATAATTTTGTTCTCGAATTTTGTTATAAAGATCTGATGGTTCTAATGTTTTTGAAACACCAAAAATTGTTATTCGTGGCTTTCTTTTGATTTGGTTTCTAACTGTCACACTTTCGACATTTTTACAAATGGCTGATTTTAAAATGTCAGCATCTTTCTGGGTGGTGCAGTTTATTATTAATTTACCATTATTCGTTAATCGTGAAGATTTAACGCTTACTCCAGATTTAGCTAAATCGATGTTTTGTTCAATTTTTTCTTTAGTCTCGAGGGTGCAGATATTCTTATCTGCCGATTCGACAATTAATAAATTAGCAGCTTTTTCTGCATATGTAGCTTTAGACGTAGTTACTATTCTTGGTTTTGTTCTTGTTTCATCTGCCTGTAAACTTGTCCTCCATTCTTTAACTATACCAGCCATGTTGCTGATACGTTCGAACATGCTCATTAGTTTATTTCTTAGTTCTTTTTTCTTCTCAACTCGTATTAATTTTGATCCTGACCCAATTATTTCGTTTGCGCGATCAAACATTAATTTTACTTCTTCTACTATTTCATCTTCAACATTTTTTATTCTATCTGGAGATTTTTCTTTCGTGTTCTTATTGGGTGACGTAATCCCACACAAAGGTACATCGCTCTCCATAACCTTAGATTGTCAAACTAGACGTTTTTCCGAAACTGTTGATACTCAAGTCCTCCAGAGAAATTCTGTTATACTTCAGCACTTAAATGTCCTTGGTCTTCAGTGAAACTCACGAAAAAGTAGTTTATATTATTTGTTTTGTACTATTTTTAGTAATTTAAATTTAATAATTTCACGAAGTGAAGTATATTGACAGTTCACGGCACACTACACACAAGACTAGACAGACAAGACTAGACAGACAAGACTAGACAGACAAGACTAGACAGACAAGACTAGACAGACAAGACTAGACAGACAAGACTAGACAGACAAGACTAGACAGACAAGACTAGACAGACAAGACTAGACAGACAAGACTAGACAGACAAGACTAGACAGACAAGACTAGACAGACAAGACTAGACAGACAAGACTAGACAGACAAGACTAGACAGACAAGACTAGACAGACAAGACTAGACAGACAAGACTAGACAGACAAGACTAGACAGACAAGACTAGACAGACAAGACTAGACAGACAAGACTAGACAGACAAGACTAGACAGACAAGACTAGACAGACAAGACTAGACAGACAAGACTAGACAGACAAGACTAGACAGACAAGACTAGACAGACAAGACTAGACAGACAAGACAGACAAGACAGACAAGACAGACAAGACAGACAAGACAGACAAGACAGACAAGACAGACAAGACAGACAAGACAGACAAGACAGACAAGACAGACAAGACTAGACAGACAAGACTAGACAGACAAGACTAGACAGACAAGACTAGACAGACAAGACTAGACAGACAAGACTAGACAGACAAGACTAGACAGACAAGACTAGACAGACAAGACTAGACAGACAAGACTAGACAGACAAGACTAGACAGACAAGACTAGACAGACAAGACTAGACAGACAAGACTAGACAGACAAGACTAGACAGACAAGACTAGACAGACAAGACTAGACAGACAAGACTAGACAGACAAGACTAGACAGACAAGACTAGACAGACAAGACTAGACAGACAAGACTAGACAGACAAGACTAGACAGACAAGACTAGACAGACAAGACTAGACAGACAAGACTAGACAGACAAGACTAGACAGACAAGACTAGACAGACAAGACTAGACAGACAAGACTAGACAGACAAGACTAGACAGACAAGACTAGACAGACAAGACTAGACAGACAAGACTAGACAGACAAGACTAGACAGACAAGACTAGACAGACAAGACTAGACAGACAAGACTAGACAGACAAGACTAGACAGACAAGACTAGACAGACAAGACTAGACAGACAAGACTAGACAGACAAAACTGGACAGACAAAACTGGACAGACAAAACTGGACAGACAAGACTAGACAGACAAGACTAGACAGACAAGACTAGACAGACAAGACTAGACAGACAAGACTAGACAGACAAGACTAGACAGACAAGACTAGACAGACAAGACTAGACAGACAAGACTAGACAGACAAGACTAGACAGACAAGACTAGACAGACAAGACTAGACAGACAAGACTAGACAGACAAGACTAGACAGACAAGACTAGACAGACAAGACTAGACAGACAAGACTAGACAGACAAGACTAGACAGACAAGACTAGACAGACAAGACTAGACAGACAAGACTAGACAGACAAGACTAGACAGACAAGACTAGACAGACAAGACTAGACAGACAAGACTAGACAGACAAGACTAGACAGACAAGACTAGACAGACAAGACTAGACAGACAAGACTAGACAGACAAGACTAGACAGACAAGACTAGACAGACAAGACTAGACAGACAAGACTAGACAGACAAGACTAGACAGACAAGACTAGACAGACAAGACTAGACAGACAAGACTAGACAGACAAGACTAGACAGACAAGACTAGACAGACAAGACTAGACAGACAAGACTAGACAGACAAGACTAGACAGACAAGACTAGACAGACAAGACTAGACAGACAAGACTAGACAGACAAGACTAGACAGACAAGACTAGACAGACAAGACTAGACAGACAAGACTAGACAGACAAGACTAGACAGACAAGACTAGACAGACAAGACTAGACAGACAAGACTAGACAGACAAGACTAGACAGACAAGACTAGACAGACAAGACTAGACAGACAAGACTAGACAGACAAGACTAGACAGACAAGACTAGACAGACAAGACTAGACAGACAAGACTAGACAGACAAGACTAGACAGACAAGACTAGACAGACAAGACTAGACAGACAAGACTAGACAGACAAGACTAGACAGACAAGACTAGACAGACAAGACTAGACAGACAAGACTAGACAGACAAGACTAGACAGACAAGACTAGACAGACAAGACTAGACAGACAAGACTAGACAGACAAGACTAGACAGACAAGACTAGACAGACAAGACTAGACAGACAAGACTAGACAGACAAGACTAGACAGACAAGACTAGACAGACAAGACTAGACAGACAAGACTAGACAGACAAGACTAGACAGACAAGACTAGACAGACAAGACTAGACAGACAAGACTAGACAGACAAGACTAGACAGACAAGACTAGACAGACAAGACTAGACAGACAAGACTAGACAGACAAGACTAGACAGACAAGACTAGACAGACAAGACTAGACAGACAAGACTAGACAGACAAGACTAGACAGACAAGACTAGACAGACAAGACTAGACAGACAAGACTAGACAGACAAGACTAGACAGACAAGACTAGACAGACAAGACTAGACAGACAAGACTAGACAGACAAGACTAGACAGACAAGACTAGACAGACAAGACTAGACAGACAAGACTAGACAGACAAGACTAGACAGACAAGACTAGACAGACAAGACTAGACAGACAAGACTAGACAGACAAGACTAGACAGACAAGACTAGACAGACAAGACTAGACAGACAAGGCTAGACAGACAATGACTAGACAGACAAGACTAGACAGACAAGACTAGACAGACAAGACTAGACAGACAAGACTAGACAGACAAGACTAGACAGACAAGACTAGACAGACAAGACTAGACAGACAAGACTAGACAGACAAGACTAGACAGACAAGACGAGACAGACAAGACTAGACAGACAAGACTAGACAGACAAGACTAGACAGACAAGACTAGACAGACAAGACTAGACAGACAAGACTAGACAGACAAGACTAGACAGACAAGACTAGACAGACAAGACTAGACAGACAAGACTAGACAGACAAGACTAGACAGACAAGACTAGACAGACAAGACTAGACAGACAAGACTAGACAGACAAGACTAGACAGACAAGACTAGACAGACAAGACTAGACAGACAAGACTAGACAGACAAGACTAGACAGACAAGACTAGACAGACAAGACTAGACAGACAAGACTAGACAGACAAGACTAGACAGACAAGACTAGACAGACAAGACTAGACAGACAAGACTAGACAGACAAGACTAGACAGACAAGACTAGACAGACAAGACTAGACAGACAAGACTAGACAGACAAGACTAGACAGACAAGACTAGACAGACAAGACTAGACAGACAAGACTAGACAGACAAGACTAGACAGACAAGACTAGACAGACAAGACTAGACAGACAAGACTAGACAGACAAGACTAGACAGACAAGACTAGACAGACAAGACTAGACAGACAAGACTAGACAGACAAGACTAGACAGACAAGACTAGACAGACAAGACTAGACAGACAAGACTAGACAGACAAGACTAGACAGACAAGACTAGACAGACAAGACTAGACAGACAAGACTAGACAGACAAGACTAGACAGACAAGACTAGACAGACAAGACTAGACAGACAAGACTAGACAGACAAGACTAGACAGACAAGACTAGACAGACAAGACTAGACAGACAAGACTAGACAGACAAGACTAGACAGACAAGACTAGACAGACAAGACTAGACAGACAAGACTAGACAGACAAGACTAGACAGACAAGACTAGACAGACAAGACTAGACAGACAAGACTAGACAGACAAGACTAGACAGACAAGACTAGACAGACAAGACTAGACAGACAAGACTAGACAGACAAGACTAGACAGACAAGACTAGACAGACAAGACTAGACAGACAAGACTAGACAGACAAGACTAGACAGACAAGACTAGACAGACAAGACTAGACAGACAAGACTAGACAGACAAGACTAGACAGACAAGACTAGACAGACAAGACTAGACAGACAAGACTAGACAGACAAGACTAGACAGACAAGACTAGACAGACAAGACTAGACAGACAAGACTAGACAGACAAGACTAGACAGACAAGACTAGACAGACAAGACTAGACAGACAAGACTAGACAGACAAGACTAGACAGACAAGACTAGACAGACAAGACTAGACAGACAAGACTAGACAGACAAGACTAGACAGACAAGACTAGACAGACAAGACTAGACAGACAAGACTAGACAGACAAGACTAGACAGACAAGACTAGACAGACAAGACTAGACAGACAAGACTAGACAGACAAGACTAGACAGACAAGACTAGACAGACAAGACTAGACAGACAAGACTAGACAGACAAGACTAGACAGACAAGACTAGACAGACAAGACTAGACAGACAAGACTAGACAGACAAGACTAGACAGACAAGACTAGACAGACAAGACTAGACAGACAAGACTAGACAGACAAGACTAGACAGACAAGACTAGACAGACAAGACTAGACAGACAAGACTAGACAGACAAGACTAGACAGACAAGACTAGACAGACAAGACTAGACAGACAAGACTAGACAGACAAGACTAGACAGACAAGACTAGACAGACAAGACTAGACAGACAAGACTAGACAGACAAGACTAGACAGACAAGACTAGACAGACAAGACTAGACAGACAAGACTAGACAGACAAGACTAGACAGACAAGACTAGACAGACAAGACTAGACAGACAAGACTAGACAGACAAGACTAGACAGACAAGACTAGACAGACAAGACTAGACAGACAAGACTAGACAGACAAGACTAGACAGACAAGACTAGACAGACAAGACTAGACAGACAAGACTAGACAGACAAGACTAGACAGACAAGACTAGACAGACAAGACTAGACAGACAAGACTAGACAGACAAGACTAGACAGACAAGACTAGACAGACAAGACTAGACAGACAAGACTAGACAGACAAGACTAGACAGACAAGCCTAGACAGACAAGACTAGACAGACAAGACTAGACAGACAAGACTAGACAGACAAGACTAGACAGACAAGACTAGACAGACAAGACTAGACAGACAAGACTAGACAGACAAGACTAGACAGACAAGACTAGACAGACAAGACTAGACAGACAAGACTAGACAGACAAGACTAGACAGACAAGACTAGACAGACAAGACTAGACAGACAAGACTAGACAGACAAGACTAGACAGACAAGACTAGACAGACAAGACTAGACAGACAAGACTAGACAGACAAGACTAGACAGACAAGACTAGACAGACAAGACTAGACAGACAAGACTAGACAGACAAGACTAGACAGACAAGACTAGACAGACAAGACTAGACAGACAAGACTAGACAGACAAGACTAGACAGACAAGACTAGACAGACAAGACTAGACAGACAAGACTAGACAGACAAGACTAGACAGACAAGACTAGACAGACAAGACTAGACAGACAAGACTAGACAGACAAGACTAGACAGACAAGACTAGACAGACAAGACTAGACAGACAAGACTAGACAGACAAGACTAGACAGACAAGACTAGACAGACAAGACTAGACAGACAAGACTAGACAGACAAGACTAGACAGACAAGACTAGACAGACAAGACTAGACAGACAAGACTAGACAGACAAGACTAGACAGACAAGACTAGACAGACAAGACTAGACAGACAAGACTAGACAGACAAGACTAGACAGACAAGACTAGACAGACAAGACTAGACAGACAAGACTAGACAGACAAGACTAGACAGACAAGACTAGACAGACAAGACTAGACAGACAAGACTAGACAGACAAGACTAGACAGACAAGACTAGACAGACAAGACTAGACAGACAAGACTAGACAGACAAGACTAGACAGACAAGACTAGACAGACAAGACTAGACAGACAAGACTAGACAGACAAGACTAGACAGACAAGACTAGACAGACAAGACTAGACAGACAAGACTAGACAGACAAGACTAGACAGACAAGACTAGACAGACAAGACTAGACAGACAAGACTAGACAGACAAGACTAGACAGACAAGACTAGACAGACAAGACTAGACAGACAAGACTAGACAGACAAGACTAGACAGACAAGACTAGACAGACAAGACTAGACAGACAAGACTAGACAGACAAGACTAGACAGACAAGACTAGACAGACAAGACTAGACAGACAAGACTAGACAGACAAGACTAGACAGACAAGACTAGACAGACAAGACTAGACAGACAAGACTAGACAGACAAGACTAGACAGACAAGACTAGACAGACAAGACTAGACAGACAAGACTAGACAGACAAGACTAGACAGACAAGACTAGACAGACAAGACTAGACAGACAAGACTAGACAGACAAGACTAGACAGACAAGACTAGACAGACAAGACTAGACAGACAAGACTAGACAGACAAGACTAGACAGACAAGACTAGACAGACAAGACTAGACAGACAAGACTAGACAGACAAGACTAGACAGACAAGACTAGACAGACAAGACTAGACAGACAAGACTAGACAGACAAGACTAGACAGACAAGACTAGACAGACAAGACTAGACAGACAAGACTAGACAGACAAGACTAGACAGACAAGACTAGACAGACAAGACTAGACAGACAAGACTAGACAGACAAGACTAGACAGACAAGACTAGACAGACAAGACTAGACAGACAAGACTAGACAGACAAGACTAGACAGACAAGACTAGACAGACAAGACTAGACAGACAAGACTAGACAGACAAGACTAGACAGACAAGACTAGACAGACAAGACTAGACAGACAAGACTAGACAGACAAGACTAGACAGACAAGACTAGACAGACAAGACTAGACAGACAAGACTAGACAGACAAGACTAGACAGACAAGACTAGACAGACAAGACTAGACAGACAAGACTAGACAGACAAGACTAGACAGACAAGACTAGACAGACAAGACTAGACAGACAAGACTAGACAGACAAGACTAGACAGACAAGACTAGACAGACAAGACTAGACAGACAAGACTAGACAGACAAGACTAGACAGACAAGACTAGACAGACAAGACTAGACAGACAAGACTAGACAGACAAGACTAGACAGACAAGACTAGACAGACAAGACTAGACAGACAAGACTAGACAGACAAGACTAGACAGACAAGACTAGACAGACAAGACTAGACAGACCAGACTAGACAGACTAGACAGACAAGACTAGACAGACAAGACTAGACAGACAAGACTAGACAGACAAGACTAGACAGACAAGACTAGACAGACAAGACTAGACAGACAAGACTAGACAGACAAGACTAGACAGACAAGACTAGACAGACAAGACTAGACAGACAAGACTAGACAGACAAGACTAGACAGACAAGACTAGAGAGACAAGACTAGACAGACAAGACTAGACAGACAAGACTAGACAGACAAGACTAGACAGACAAGACTAGACAGACAAGACTAGACAGACAAGACTAGACAGACAAGACTAGAGAGACAAGACTAGACAGACAAGACTAGACAGACAAGACTAGACAGACAAGACTAGACAGACAAGACTAGACAGACAAGACTACACAGACAAGACTAAACAGACAAGACTAGACAGACAAGACTAGACAAACATTACTATACAGACAAGACAAGACAGAGAAGACTAGACAGACAAGACTAGACATACAAGACTAGACAGACAAAACTAGACAGACAAGACTAGACAGACAAGGCTCGACAGACAAGACTTGACAGACAAGGCTAGACAGACAAGGCTAGACAGACAAGGCTAGACAGACAAGGCTAGACAGACAAGGCTAGACAGACAGGAGTAGACAGACAGGACTAGACAGACAAGACTAGACAGACAAGACTATACAGACAAGACTAGACAGATAAGACTGGACAGACAAGACTAAACAGACAAGACTAGACAGACAAGACTAGATGGATAAAAATAGACAGACAAAACTAGACATACAAGACTAGACACACAAGATTAGACTGACAAGAGAAGACACAAGATTAGACCTACAACAGACCAGATTTTGCAGACAAGACTCGACAGATAAGACAATATCGACAGCCCGACCAGACTTGTTTTTTCTTTTAGGCGTAGCTAGCAGCTGGGAGCTGTGCAGACAAGTGGTCCTTAAGAACTCCGCCAATCAATCCGGTTTAGCATATCTTCAGAATGATGGTTGTAAATTTAATTAGTGTTTTTCCTCGTAAGCTGGTGATTTAACTTGATTGCACTATCTGATTGTTTCTGTAGCGTTTCAGTCTTCTCCCAGTTTGTTTTATTATCCATCATGTAAATCATTTAAAATTCCTGCCATTGTCGTTCCTGGTTCGAACGGCATCTGAACACTACCTGTTTGCTTTTCTCTTTCAATGCGCCATCTATAGCAGCAAAAAATGGTGTGGCGTACCGGGCCTATCTCGCCACAATATTCGCAAAAGTTGTCTCCGGGGGATCGTATTTGATGCAGTTGGTCACAGAAGCAGGCGTGACCTGAGAGAAATTGTGTTAAGAGATTGTGTTCATTAGCCTTTGTCCAACGCTCACCATCTTCTTTGCCATCCCTCTAGAAAGTTTTTTGTAGCTGTTCTTCTTGTTTGCCTGTTACTACCATTCACGTTCAATTCAACTCTCCCATTTCCAAGAGGTCTATGGGAGGTATGCCCGCGATTACTAGGGCGGCTTCTCCGGATATAGTTTTATATGCGCTACAGACCCTTTCTTTGTACTGCTACTAGCTAGTTAACATTCCTTTCCATATCTATGCTTTCAGCCCACATTTGGTGAGCGTAATGCATATTGAGTGGGCGTAATGCATATTTAAGGAGTCTGCGTTTATGGCTTTTTGAGCCACCTACATTAGTCATAATTTTATCCAGCGCAGAAGCTACCTTCATACTCCTAGCTGCTGCCTTCGTGAAATGTGGGACGAAGGAAAGTCTTTTATCCACTACTACTCCTAGGTATGTGATTTCATTCTTTGGGACAATGCGGGTCTCTTGTATTTGGAAATTTATTGGCTTTAATCTCCTAGGCCCAGTAAGTAACACAGCTTCGGAATCGTGTAAGCGTTAAGTTATTGGTCATCCACTCTGTTACTTGTTGTATTGCGCGGTTTGCCCTTTGCATTATAGTACTTTTCGTTATAGCTGAGGCTATCAGTGACATATCGCCGGCGAAGTCAATACGTGTGGCACAATCTGAGAGTCTGAGTCTTAGTACACCGTAATATATGATGTTCCACAGAGTTGGGCTCATAACTGAAACCTGCGGGACATCACTACTTATTACCATATCCACTGTACTTCCATCTGCTTCTAATTCTAGGGTTCTGTCACCGAGGCAGCTCTTCAGTATGCGTAGTAGATAAGGAGCTACGCCTCTTCTTCGCGTCAGTTCAGTTCATGCATTATTTCGTTCCAGCTTGCACTATTAAAAGCATTTCGTACGTCAAAGGTGATTAATGTGCTTATCTTTCTGTGCTTGTCTAGCCTCCTCGGCGAGTTTTAATACAGCATTTTTTCCACTGATTGTGGATCTGCCTTCTCTGAAGCCGAATTTTCTTTCAGACAATCCGGTTCCAGTCTCAAGTTCTCTTTTTAGTCTGCCCAGTAGCAGTTGTTCTAAGAGTTTTCACGTTGTGTCTAGAATGCACGGCGGCCTATATGAAGTTGGCTTGCCCATTGGTTTATTGACTTTGCGTAACGGAACTAACGTTGCTCTTTTCCATTTCTGTTTCCCTTTCTTCAAACAATACAAGACAGACAACACTAGACAGACAAGACTTGATGGACAAGACTAGACAGTCAAGACTAGATGGATAAGACTAGACAGACAAGACTAGAGGCACAAGACTAGGCAGAGAAGAATTTTTTTATTTATGCCATCCAAGCAAAACGATAACGCAGACAAGACTAGGCAGATAAGACTGAACAGACAAGATTAGACAGACAAGACCCGAAAGACCTAGTCTACGATAAGTCATTTTGGCCAGATGGTATCAGACACGAAAGGCTAAATTTTCGGTTACTTGATCGAAGCCGACAAACAAACAAACCCTCCGAGTCGTAACAGAAATTTCAAAAATCCATAAACAAATCGATTAATCTCAATAAGACAGTCAGGATAATAAACTAGAACGCCCAATTCATGAGAAACTCAATCGAAAAGATAGAATACATGTTTCAAGAGAATTCTGATTGCAACATTTTAGTTATTATAAACATTGGACGAGTGAAGATCAATTGGCAACTTACCAACTACGTAACTTCCAGATAGCGTCTAAATTCTGCAGGAATGAAGGAGCCCACGGGGGTGTTGCAATTTACTGCAAGAAATGTACAAATTTTCTACCAAGAAATGATATTAAAAGACGGACAGAAATTTACATTTTCGAGTGTGCAGCGATAGAAACTGTAATAAACAAAACAAAACTATAATCGTAGGTATATATCAGACACACCAACCGAGCCACGCTTAATTCATAAACAAACTACAGCAGCTACTGCTTAAACTATTCGAAGAAAATAAACAAAACATTATCATTGGTGATTTCAATATAGCTAGAATAAAACCCACAAGCCATCGCCAAAAGTTCGACTGGATTTTACGATCTTTCAATACTGAACTAACAATGAGTGAGCCAAGCCATCCCTAAAGTTGATCTTGTATCGATAACATAGCTGTAAAATCAGAAATGCCCTACTCAGTGCAACCCATTGAGTTCCACATATCTGACCAAAATGCCTAGAAAATGACGTTTATAGAAGAAAAACAAAATACAATAACACGCAAAATCATAAGGTTATTTGGCTCAGAAAATATAACAAGGCACTAACAATTTCTAGCAGAAGAGTCATGGACTGACCTATACACCTTGGACAAAACAGATGTAGACCGTCAATGGAATGTGTTTATGAAAATTTTCATGTCTCACGTCAACGAATGTTACCCTAGAGTTCGCAATGTATACTACCCAAACTGGAAACCATTTTTACCAGCCCTGAAATAGTCAAACTAAAAACACTACTTGGACTACTACAAATTATGTCTCATCATAACAAATCCTTCAAGACACAATACAACGGGACACAACGGAGGTTCTAATAAAACAAGAAAAAAAGAAGAAATTAAAAAACAAATTAATAAATTCAGATAACCCCATGAAAGCGACATGGGATATAGAGAGGGAAATTACATGTCTTAAAATGTCAAGTAAAAAGCAGTACAACATCGTTGATCCGCATAACAAAGACACACAGTATAAAGCCAACGAATTAAATAATTTTTTCACTGACTACCCCCGACTTCTACCAAGACAAAATAACGGATATCAAATCATTCGTGTTCCTAGAACTAGTATCAAATGAATAACTACACAATATAATAACGTCTATAAGGAACAAGAAGAGCGCCAGTGACGACAAAGTACCAGCTACATTAATTGAAAATATTTTCTGGGAAATTTTATAACCGCTAAAATACGTAATAAACAACTCCATAGAACGTGGAACTTTTCCAGACTCCCTCAAACATTCCATCATAATACACAGAAAGGGGGATAAAAAATTAATAGAAAATTACAGGCCAATAAGTACACTGTCTGCCCTCCTCAAAATATTTGAAAAAGTTATTGCATCCAAGACTATCAACTTGAAAAGTATCACTTAATTAGCAACGAACAACATGGTTATAGAAGCGGAAGGAGCAACGACACAGCATGTTTTAATTTTATAAAATGTATACATACAGATTTGGAAAATAAAAACGTACCATGTGGAATTTTGATTGATCTTTCCAAAGCTTACGACACCGTAGATCACACGATTCTTCTGCAAAAATTATTCAAATACGGAGTTAGAGGGATCGCTCATGATTGGTTGCGTTCCTACTTTTCTAACCGTACACAGCAAACCAACAAGAAAAACCAACAATCAGGGACACACAAATATAAATACCTCAGGGTAATATCTTGGAACCCCTATTATTCACTATATATTATTATTATTATTATCGTATTCTCCCTATAATGGAAGACGTTAAGCAAACAACTCAATCAATTTCTCCAATAAGCTTTCATTCTTTCCGAAAAGGCTTGTTTCCGTTCT
Organism: Phosphuga atrata; assembly: GCA_944588485.1. Lineage (NCBI taxonomy): Eukaryota > Metazoa > Arthropoda > Insecta > Coleoptera > Silphidae > Phosphuga > Phosphuga atrata. The sequence continues at coordinate 28,917,811 of OX155903.1, read as the reverse complement.
TCTGACCACTTTGGTCTGTACTGCTTTGGTTGCTCTAATGTAACTTCCCATTTGTCTACTTTGTGTCTGAAGGTGTCTCTTTCTAAAATGTCTGTTGTACATATGTTTGCATGTCTGATGTCCTTTCGAAGTTCGTCTAACCAAGGTGTCGAATTCTTTAGTGAGCTAACATAATCTAATATCCTTTTTGACAGTCGATTTGCTGGAAGTCTCGTTAGATGTCCAAACAATTTCATTCGTCTTTTCTTCATGTCAATTTCAATGTTTGAAAACTTCTGTTGTTTTGATTGCTTATAGCCTGTAGCCGTCTTGGGTATTTCTTGGTCCTAGGATTTTTCTGATGATCTTCCTCTCTTCCTTTTTGATTTTATCTAGTTCTTGTTTTCTGTTAAGTGTCAATGTTTCGCTTGCGTAAAGGACTGTTGGTTTTATAACCGTGTTGTAATGCCGAATTTTTGTCTATCTTGACATAGATTTTTTATTATAGATGTCTTGGACTAACCATAATGTCTTCTTGATTTTTTGGAGACGGTTTTGCTGTGAGATCTTCTTAATGCCTGTCGGTTCGATGATTTCTCCGAGGTTTTTAAAGTACGGGACTTTGTCGATTTTACCGTAATTTGTTCTCAGGCTCGCGATATTAGTTTTTGAACAAAAGAATTTAGTTTTCTCAAATGAGATCTGTAGTCCCACTTTTTCTGCACAATCCTTAAGTATCTCAAGCTATTTGACAGCAGTCGCCTCATCCTCTGTTAGTATCGCCAGATCATCCGCAAAAGCGAGGTATGGTACGTAGAGGTTGTTTTTGGGAAATCCCAGTGGAATCAGTTTCCAAGACTCTTCTTCTCCAAGGTCTCCAAGACATTTCTTGACTTCCTTCTCCCATTCTTCCATAACCTTGTCTTGCACGATATTGAACAGAATCTTGTCTCCCACCTGTTCGAATTTCAAAGAGTTCTGAAATTTCCCCCATAAATTTCACTTTAGTTTTTGTGCCAGTGAGTGTTTGTTTTATCAGTTCCAGGGTTTTGGGATCTAGTCCTCTGTCTTCTAGAATTTGGAATAGTGACGATCTGTCTATCGAATCGTATTCTTTTTGAAGTCTACAAATGTGCATATTGTGTGCTTTTGTCTGAGGGCTCGTAATTTGAGTATGGTTTTGAGGTTGTTAATTTGTTCTGGGCAGGACCTGTTTGGTCTGAATCCTGCTTGGTATTCCGATAGTTTGGGTTCTAATTGCTTTTGTGTTCTACTCAAGATACAGGCTGATAATATTTTGTAGGTGACAGATAAAAGAGAGATTAAAAGACCTCTATAGTTATTTACATCTAAATTGCTGCCTTTTTTATGCAGTGGATGGATTAGAGCAATCTTCCAGTCATCCGGGAGCTTTCGGTTTGCCAAATGTTTTAAATTATTTGTGTAATTTCTTTGAGTGACTTTGGGCCTAATTTTTCAGAAGTTCAGCAACAATCCCGTCCTCCCCTGATGCTTTGTTGTTTTTAAGTGTCTTGATGCGTGAATAAATTTCTTCTTGCGTTGGTGGTGACGAATTTTCCGGTGTGATTTCTGATTGTACTTCATGGAATCTCTCTTTGGGTTCTGGACAATTTAAAAGCTGTGAAAAATATGTAGCTAATTCTTTGCAATTTTCCTTATTTGTCAAGGCTAGTTTACCATCTTGCTTTCGAAAGCAAAGGTTCTGTGGGGAATACCCTTTAATTTGGTTCGCGAAGGTTTTGCAGAAATCGTGTGTGTTGTAATTTTTGAAGTTGTCTTCGATTTACTTCAGTTGGTCATTTATGTATTTCCGTTTATTTTGTCTTAAAATCTTATATAAATGCTCGCGAATTTCGAAAAATTTTCTCCGTGTTTCTTCTGATTTGTTACAATTGTAGTTTTGAAACGCCTTTTTCCTTTCTTCTAGTGCTTTCTCACATTCTTGATTCAACCAAGGATGTTTTGGTTTCTTGCTAAGAGGGATTAGTTTTTTCGCAGTCTCAATGATTTTAGTTTGAAAATTTTCCCAGTTCTCTGCAGGTTGTTCTTCCCATTCTTCTGTTATTTTGGAGTCCTTGATTTTGTGTAGATCAAATTTTGGAATCACCGGTGCTTTCCTATTGAATTTCCTTTTGGGTGTGAATTTAATTTTGATTCTTGTTAAATAATGATCTGAATTTATTCACTATATATATATATATATATATATATATATATATATATATATATATATATATCTACACCACAAATGGTCAATAACGCAGACGACACTTTCCTGTTATTAACTAATACCAGACTGGAAGACTTATCTACCAATTTAAATATTACCATCGCAAGAATAACCGAATGGTTCAACATAAAAAAAACTTACAATTACCAGCCAGAAAACCAACGTAAAAATTTTCAAAACAGATAGATCATTACTTAACTATCCCAAACGAGTGACAATAGGAAAAGACGATATAGCGGTTTTAGGAATGGAAATCGACTGCTGCGTAAAATGGAATGCTCACCTAAATGCACTAGAAGCAAAATTAAACAAAACAAAACATACGCCGTAAGTATTTTACAGCTAAGCGTAAGCCAAGAAGTCCTAAAAATTGTATACAACGCTAACTTTCACTTTCACTTACGTTTTGGGATTTTATTTTGGGGTTGCAGCAAAGACGTTTATCGAACGTTTAAAACCTACATTTTAAAGGAATATTATGAAAATATAAAAAACCCACCCTACATAAATTATTCTGTCTGGACATATTTCATTAAGTTTTACAAATGTATTTATATCTGTTATGTATAGCTTTATAATAATGAAATAAAATAAATTGAAATTGACTAGACAGACAAAACTAGATAGACAAGACAAGACAGACAAGACTAGACAGACAAGAGTAGACAGACAACACTAGACATACAAGACTAGACAGACAAGACTGAACATACAAGACTAGACAGACAAGACTAGACAGCCTATTTGTATTTTCCTTCATGTGCAGACTAGCGCACGAAGGCCAGCATTCCGTCCACAGGACACTATGCTGGTTATAACGCTATCAGTTTTACTTTTCTCTTTTTATGTAGTTGCCCGGGATCTCAGAACCTTCTCTCTGGAGTTATTGAATTCTGAACTGTTCATCATGATCCAATCTAGATAATTGTATATCATGTTTATCAAAGACAAGTTAGCTTGTCTCTCGATTTTGGTACTGTTAAGATGTCATCTTCATCCTTGGGCCAGGTAAGTTCATGCATCTGCATATCTGTCTCCAAAGATCGTCTCCATATTTCGGTATCTGAGCAATAAAATGGCACGTGTGCCGCGGTGCAATTTTGGCCACACTCACAGAGGTGACTTTCTCTTTTACCAAATCTATGAAGGTATGCTTTGAAATTACCGTGGCCTGTTATTAACTGGATTGCGTGGTGGGACAGACTGATGTTGAACCCCCTCCAGGTCTTAATGGACTGTATAAATAGCTTGTCCACAAGCCTGTTGTAGCCAGATCCCATCTGTCCTGCCAGAGCTTCTCTAAATGCCCTTTGGAGCACGATCTTAAAGCCTTTTTGGGCAATTTACTAAAGGAAATTGGCAGATCTTCCTTGTCAGCTGCTTGTTTGCAAAGCACGTCTGCTCGTTCATTGCCTTCAAAACCAGCGTGTGACTTAACCCAATGCCAACGGATCTTGTTCTTCCTTGAAACTCTGGCAGTTGTCTCCAACAATAATTCAGTGGGTGAATTTAAATTCTTCAGAGCATCCAGAATAGATCGGCTGTTACAAATAATTGAACAGGGTCTGCTGCTGTTATTTTTCACATAAAGCAAAACTTGCAGCATGGACAAAAGTTCAGCTTGACAAATTGAGCAATACTTTTCTAATTTAATCAGCTTATGGTACACTTCCTCGTCTTGAAACTAGACGACGAATCCAGCCCCCGTACCTCTGATCGAACTCGAACCGCCCGTGTACACCCGGAGTTGAAATATATTACTCAGTGTCAAATGGTTTGTAACCAGCGACAATTGTGAAGGAATTCACCCTAGTTCTTGGGTATTTACGGTCAGTTCGAGCGCGCTCAGTGCAATTGGTAAGCCCATTATATCTCTAATAATCGTATCGTCTGCAATAGGCCAGCTGCCTGAGACGGATGTCGGCTGGAAGAAGACCCGTAATCACACAGACTGCCTCAGAGGAGACTATGCGATATGCTTTTGCAGCGGATGGTGCTGAGACGCAGTACGCTCAAAAGCTTTAGGCCTCCCTTCGTCACACGTCACACGACCTCTGCCATCTCTGCACAAGACTAGACAGACAAGACTCTACAGACAAGACTAGACCGACAACACTAGACAGACAAGACTAGACAGGCAAAACTTGCCAGACAACACTAGACAGACAAGACTAGACAGACAAGACTAGACAGACAAGACTGGACAGACAAGACTGGACAGACAAGACTAGACAGACAAGACTAGACAGACAAGACTAGACAGACAAGACTAGGCAGACAAGACTAGACAGACAAGACTAGACAGACATGACTGGACAGACAAGACTGGACAGACAAGACTAGGCAGATAAGACTAGACAGACAAGACTAGACAGACAAGACGAGACAGACAAGACTAGACAGACAAGACTGAACAAAGACGAACTTTAAAACATATAAAAAACAAGCATTTAATTATGCAAGGGACTTGGAACCTTACACATTAGAAGATTTTCTAAATAAAAAGTGAAACTTTAGTTTTTCTCATTATTATTATGTAAATTTTTAAAGACTAGACAGGCAAGACTTGCCAAACAACACTAGACAGACAAGACTATACAGACAAGACTAAACAGACAAGGCTAGACAGACAAGACTAGACATAGAAGACTAGACAGACTGGATTGAAAGCTATACAGATATGTTTTATCTATAATATCTTTTGAACACCATCTGATATATTTCTTACCAGATTTTATTGTCTGACTTGTGTAATTTGTGTTATCTTTAGTTCTCAATATATTTAGTTCTCAAAATTTACTTTATTTTCCCTCATATTTATTCTGATCATCCCTGGCTGAGTCTGTTTCTTACCGTCTAATTATTTCAAATGTAATCAATCATATTGTCGGAACTGGTAGACCACTGAGTATTGTCCTTTTTGTCATTTTTATCGGTTGTGATCAATCTGAATTCAATCTGTATTATTGTTCAATTATATCTATCACATTTAGTCCATCAAAAATATATCTATTTTGTCTATACCCCTAAATTTAGTTTATTTAAACCTTAGAGGCTCTGCGGTATTAAAAGTGTCCACCTTTGATGCGTAGATATGCAAGTATATTTGAAGTTAACTAAAATTGCGCGCCTCAAAGGGCGAAACTGTGGTATCAATTCTGAAAATTTGGAACTGAATTTATTGATTATTGTCTAATTTTGTCTTCCCTGGCCTTGTATATTTTGTCCAGATGACGAATGGTTCTAATTAATTTGAACTTAGTCTGTTGATAATGTTCTAATATAATATTACCAATTTTAGTTATTATTATATATTCTCTTAACTGTATAGTTTTTGTCCATATTGTCTTATTTATGTTCCATACATTTCCCTTCAAATTTAATCTGAAATATGAAAACTGAATCTGTTTATCTTTGTTTTATTTATCTTTCCAAATGCAACCTTTACAGAAAAACTAATCGAATATTTAAATTTAGAAATATCAACTACTTTCCATCTAGTTTCTCCATCTATTAAAACCCAACACAATTTTCCTGCACCCGGTTTCCCTTTTTTTCCATCCACTTTAAAGACGTTTATGGAAAGTCCGGAGCTCCCGGAGCCCCGGCATCGCGCAAGTTCACGTGCGGCAATCAAGAGCCGTTTTCGCCCGGCGTGTCGCAATTGAATTAATTCGATGGCGCATTACCCAAATATATATATAAAAGAGACCCCAGGAAATTTCATCCCCTCACACAACCTTCGTTAAGGATTTCTCACCCTTCAAGGAACTTGCTTTTTATAATTGCTACTGTGTAGACATTATTTAAGTTGATGATTACTTGAAAAGACACTATTATAATACTGTAATATACTGCTATAAACTAGATAGACAAGGATAAATATTATTAGACCAATTCAAAACTACATTTAGACATTAACTAAACTAACAGATTATTAATTTTTATTTGTGCCATTGTAATAATTTGATCTATATGAATAGTTTTGTCGTTATATTGGACAGATAAGACAATTGTGTTATTATAATTACAGGCAAATCTATATAGGCAAGACTAGACATACAAGATTGGTATTGAAGCCTAAATAGACAAGATTATACATTCTAAGATAACATAATACAATACTTGGCCCAGAATACGAGGCAGATAAATCTATATGGAAACATTTACATAGATATGACTATCTTAGCAGATTAGGCTGATGCAGAAGTTTGAATTTTTTGTAATTTTATTTTTTCCATCTGGCTGAAATAAATCATGAAGCGACTCGGTGATAAATGGCGCGTTAAATACTCGCTAGATATAATCTAAATCTCCAGAACGAAAAAAAAAACTAAATAAAAAACGAATCTACAGAGTGATACGTCTTCGGCCCTTCGGTCCCTTCCACTTTATTTATTACATCCAGAAAACTTTCATTAAAATCTAAGCAGATCCTATTCATCACAAAAAGGAAAGCTACATTGATGGACATAATCTAGTCTTATTTGTATTGTTTTTATTGTAATGTTTATTTGTATTGTATTACATCTAGACTTAACTGTTTATCTATCTAGTCTCTACATGTCTATTTCAAATTTACTCTATAATCTCAGTAATACGATAAATTAATGAATTTGTGGAAAGACCTATTACACTACCTAGGGGCATACCGCAAGTAATAAATTTACTATCAAATATTGTCTGCTTAATCTTAGTCTCCATATTCAGTCTCTCCAATACAGTTCTAGCTAAATCGCATTGCTTATGAATTACTGTTTGACTTTGTGGAAAGAGGAATTACACTACCTTGAGACATATTTCAAGTAATAATTTTACTGTCAATTGTTTGTTTAATCTTATTCTCCATATTCAGTTTCTCTAATATTATCATCTAGTTCTAACTATTGTCTATCAATTTATGTTTGTCTTCCAGCTAATTGCACTAATTTAACATTGCCCCTTTATTTATCCAAAGATTTATCCGTCTAGTCTGCCCGTAAACTCTTTAAGAACTTTTTATTTATGGGTCTACTTTATTTTTCGCAGGCCGTTTAGATCCGTCTTCTTTGTATCTGTTTCTCCGGCTCGGGGTTGAGAAATTATCGGGCGAATCACAGACGTCGTTTCGATGTAAATGCATCGGGGCCGGTGCTGGGGGTTCTTTTTAATCAAACAACCGCGCCAATGATCGCATCAGTCAATGTCGCCGGCGCGATCGCCGCGGACCTTAATCCTTATCACTTCTCCGCTCCATTGGACAGGTCAAACCAGGTTTCCTGCCAACCCACTAGATTACAACCTGTCCATAAATCAAACCAATCCCGTCCCAACTTACACAAATAGAAATAGGTATACTAAATAGACCTTTGTGGAATAAAATTCAGTCTAGTCTTGTGTTGTTAGTTTATTTATATTTTAAGAACTTCAATAGGTAGAAATAAATAAAATAAAAATGTCAAATTTATTTCTACATTGAATTAAAAACCCCACTATGAGCCATGGATCTATTCAATGTTATTCTAGAACTTGTCATCATGTAGTCTAACTACGTGATATGCGACTTTCGCTAAGGTTTCATGTAAACTAGACTTTTAATAATCTAATCTGACTGTGTAGACTAAACTTGGTCTTCGAAGTTTCAACTAGACAAGACTTCTAAAAATCAAGTGTGGTTGTGCATATTAGACTTGGTCTTCAAGGTATCTTCGAGACTAGACTTTCAATAATCTTGTTTGATTGTATAGTCTAGACTAAGTCCTGTCTACGATTTGATGTGATATTTGCTTTCCGGCTCTCGTTCAAATAAGTTGCACATGCCTGCATTAGTCATATCTGTCTAGTCTTGTCGGCTAGTCTTGCCTGTCTAGCCTTATCTATCTGTCTATTCAAGCCACTCAAATCTCGTCAATCTAGTCCTGTCTGCTCAGTATTGTCCTGTGTATAGTCCTGCCTGTCTAGTCCTGTCTTACATATTTGATATATTATCTTCCATGATATATTATTTTATAAATTCGAGATTTCAAGAAAAACTAGAAATCTCATGAGGGTTTAGCCACCCGGCTGGAAACCAGAAATAAATATTTGCAATCTATATACATATTTTTTCATTCCGCGGTTTATATATTAGAGCGTCGATACTTGCAAATGCAGAACGATAAATCATTGCCATGGCCAAATAAGAAAAATAACAGCGTGGGATAGAGAGAGAGAGAGTGAAGAAATAAAACATATTTATATATATAGAGGATAAATGCGACGCATCACGAATATTTCGATGGAGGGATGGATGATGCATGGCTGGCGCAGAGGGCGAGGAGGAATGGATAAACGATGGTCAGGACGATTGGGCGCACGTGGCGCCTTCCATATATCGACAGAAAACCGGCGCTCGGAAACAATCCTTCATCATAAACTTTACTACAATTACAGAAACATGTGTAATGTCCCAAGCCAGATGTATTTTTTTCATGGACGATGAGAAAGGAAAATGCGAAAATTGCTAACCATTTCCTTTTCACATTTATTATTTTTAATGTTCTTTATACTCCCTGTTTCGCAATAGCTAATCACTAGACAGAGGCTAAATTCAGATCACAGAGGCTAAACAGACAACAATAGACAGACAAGACTAGGCAGATCAGACTGACAGACTAGGCAAACTAGACAGACAAAACTAAACATACAAGAATAGACATACTAGACAGACCACACTAGGCAGGGAAAACTAGACAAATGAGGAAAACTAGACAAAACTAAACAAAATTAGACTAAAGACTAAAAAGATTCGACAGATTAGACAGACTGACAAACAAGTTTAGTCAAACAAGACTGGGCAGGAAAGACTGCGCAGACAAACCTCGACATAGAAAACTGGGTATACAAGGCTGGGCAGGCAGGACTGGGCAGACGCAACTGTGCAGACAAGACTGGGGAGAAAAGACTGGACAGAAAAGACTGGGCAAACCAGACTAGGGGGGAAGGGGCAAAGGTAGGATTATAAATACTATCCCAAATGTCAACCTCACCTGCTCGTGTAATGTCCTTGGTTATCCGGTCCACCCTGCTAGATAAACAACGAGGCTCTGACGACCGAATGATTTCCGGGATAAGCAATCCTCCACTTACTGGCCAACAGCTTCGGGTGGAGGAGCTAGTAAGTGGTAGGGCACTCTTTGTCCTGGAGCTTGAGAAATCGGCTCCGAAGGCGGAGGAATCAAAAAATGATCAACGGCATAAGGATGTGGTAGGCAAATGGGAATCCAACACATTAAAGACTCATTAGACTTTTCCCTAGTATTATCATGGGGCTATGGCTGTGGTCAAGACAAAATTTCAAATTTCCGGATATAGTCTCTCATTCGGATCTCCGGGAGGGAATGTTTTGATTGATAGTAAGAAAGGATGTTACAAAAAGGAAAAGTTAGAAACCATGATATTTGGTACATGGAATGTGCAAACACTGGCACAGTCTGGAAAGCTGCAAAACACAATTCAAGAGATGAAACGACCTAAACTGCAGATTTTAGGCGAGATGAGATGGCCGGGTACAGGAACTAATAACAACGAGGAGAACTATTCTGTATATTACTCTGGGTCATTAAACAACACTTTCCAGCACGGTGTTGGCTTTATAGTGCACAAACAAATTGTGACGTGTGTTACCAACTTTGTGCCAATATCAGAAAGGGTAGCGCTTCTACAAATTAATGCAAGGCCCGTAAATGTTAATCTCATACAAATTTATGCTCCTACTACAGACTATAGCAACGAGGACGTAGACCAGTTCTATAAGAAAATATCAGATATCATCAAAACCGTGCAACAGCATGATATAAACATTATTATAGGTGATTTCAACGCCAAGCTTGGAAAGGGAAGAACTGGAAAACAAATTGGAGACTTTGGACTAGGTGAGAGAAATGAACGTGGTGATACTCTGAGTACATTCACAGCGGAACATGATCTGATTGTAACCAATACTTTCTTTCAACACCATCCTAGAAGTCACGTCACACAACACGGGGAAGTCGAATGATGGAAAAACTACGAATCAAATAGACTGCGTACTCATTAATAAAAGATTTAGAAACAGCATTAGAAATAGAAAAACCTATCCAGGAGCGGATGTAGGATCGGATTATAACCCGGTGATAGGAAAAATGGGAAGCAGACTGAAGAGAGTGGAGAAAAAACATGTAGGGGGATATGAAGACTTGCTAGATCGAGATATAAAGAAAAAGAGAAATTGGAAAAAATGTGGGGAAATCGAAAAATGTCAGGCCCATTTTGACAGCTGAAAGTGAAAACAGAAGAAGGTGAAGAAAATGGCGGGAATAGTTAAGTAGTTAAGAGAAGAACAGTTGATGTACTTAAGGATAACCAAGGCCAAGTAATACTAAAGCAGTCGGAAATTAAACAAACCTGGAAGGAATACATTAAACAACTGTTTGATGACGTGAGAACGGTGCCACCCAATATTGATAAAACAGATGGTCCCCCAATCTTTGAAGGAGAAGTACAGGCACCTTTGAAAATGCTAAAGAGCAAAAGCCCTTGCGTCCCGATGGAATTCCAGCTGAAATATTAAAGCTAATCGAGGGGAAAAATCTAAGGTGGCTTACAAAAGTGTTCAATGTGATTCTATGATACGGACGTCATACCCACGGAATAGCTGAAATCTGAATTTGTTACCCTCCCCAAAAGGCCTAATGCTAGGAAATGTAGCGAGTTTCGTACAATAAGCTTGATGAGCAATCTGCGAAAGATATTCCTGAAGATAATTCACCTTAGAATATTTAAACTATGAGAGCAACAGATATCAGAGACCCAATTCGGCTTTAGAAGTGCTGTAGGGACTTGAGAGGCTCTATTTTCGATCCAGGTGTTGTTTCAGCGATGCAGAGATGTTGTTTAAGCGATGCAGAGATGTAAACGATGTGTACGCAAGCTCCGTGGATTATAAGAAGGCGTTTGGTCAAGTGCTACACACGAAAATGATGGAAGCTCTGCAAAAAGCTGGCCTGGATGGGAAGGACCTCAAAATCATCAGAAATCTCTACTGGAATCAGAGGACTTGTGTCAGGGTAGACAGAGAGGTAACGGAAGAGATACAAATATTACGTGGTATAAGGTAGGGATGCATACTATCTCCTGTAGTTTTCAATCTGTACTCGGAATACAATCTTCAGAGAAGCCCTGCAAGATATTGATGCTGGAATCCTGCTAAATGGAGAACGATTGAATAACATAAGGTATGCATATGATGCCGTTACAACTGTGACAATTCTGTGGAGATCAGAAAGCGTATTGAAAGGGCCAGAACGGCATTTATCAGGATGAAGAATGTTTTTACCAGCCACGGCTTACAGCTGTCAATGAAAATTCGTCTGCTGTGATCCTACGTGTTTTCGACCCTTTTTTATGGGGTCGAATCGTGGACGCTTACGGAGGCCTCATACAAAAAACTTGAGGCATTTGAAATGTGGCTGTACCGAAGAATCCAACGAATACCTTGGACAGAGAGAATAACCAATTCGGAGGTGCTGAGAAGGATGGGAAAGGAAAAAGAAGTACTGAATACAGTTAAGACTCGAAAGCTACAATATCTGGGACATGGGTCCTTTTGCAGAAGATCCTCCAAGGCAAGGTATATGGAGGTAGAGGAATGAACACAAGGAGAATATCTTGGTTGAAAAATTTAAGAACGTAGTGCAACCAATCAACCACTCAGCTTTTCCGCGCTGCTGTTAACGAAGTTCGAATAGCCAACATGATAGCCAACATCAGGAAGGGATAGGCATTTTAAGAAGAAACCAGACTGGGCACCCAAGATTGGGTAGACAAGACTTCTCAGAGAAGTCTGGGCAGACAAAACTGGGCAGACAAGACTTGACAGACAAAACTAGACAGAAAATACTGAACATACAGGGCTCGACAGACAGAGGAGGAGGAGAGACTAAAAAGACATTAAACACTAGACCGACAACACTAGACGGACTAGACAGACAGACTAGGCAAACTAGACAGACAAGACTAAGAGACAAGAATAGACACACAACACTATACCTACAAGACTAGGCAGACTAGGCGGACAGACTAGGCAAACTAAACAGACAAGACTAAACAGACAATAGACAGACTATACTAGACAGGCTACACTAGATAGGCAAAACTAAGCAAGCGAAGTTACACAGAATATGTAGATTAGACAGACTACACAATCAAGAGTAGACAGACAAGACTGGGCAGGCAGGACTGGGTAGAAGAAACTGGGCAGAAGAAACTGGGCAGAAAAGACTAAACAGAAAAGACTGAGCAAACCAGACTGGGTAGACAAGACTTCATAGAGAAGTCTGAGAGGGCAAGACTAGACAGACAAGACTAGACAGACAAGCCTTGACCGACAAGCCTTGACAGACAAGACTAGACAGACATGCCTAGACAGACAAGACTAGACACATTTTTAATCTGGCCTCATATTTCTGTCGTGAAGAAGGTGCCCATGGAAGATAGGTTATATATTGCAAACAAGGAACTGTATGGAGACCAAAGCGAGATTTCGCCAGAATAGCAGAAAAGTTTGTTTTTTAATGCTCTGCTATCGAAACAACTACAACATTCAATAAACAACAAAGTAAAATAATTATTGTAGGAACATATATAGCGCCTTTGACACCTGTTAGTTATTTCTTCACAAAACTACATAAACTCCTAGTTTTATTAGTTAGTGAGTGTAATAATATCCTAAAGCGGACGAATAATAGCCAGCAGTTTTTGTCATTAGTAGAGTCTTAGATTATTTCAATGGAAGTAACACGCACTATGTCCGGATCATGCTTAGACAATTACATCGTAAATATTAATGTTCCATTCAATATTAAGACAAGAGGCTTCCACATCTCTGACCATTACGCACTACTCCCAGCATTGGAGGACGAAAAGGTCGCAGCATCATCCAATTTTAAACAAGTAAGAATAATTAACGAAATAAATATGAAACATCACCTACATTTAATGACGAATGTGGTCTGGGATGAATTATATCAAGTGGACACTAAGTATGATATAAACATCAAGTATGATATCAAGTATGATATATGATCAAGTATGATCAAGTATGACATTAAGTATGAGCAATGGGATTTTTCACGTATTTTTTCTTAAAACATTTTCACGGGGTCTTTCCCAGAGTTACCGTTAATAGGAAAAGAACAACTCAGCGAGTCTTTACAACTCCTCAGCTAACAATCAGTGAAAACAACTTAAATCTCTTACAAATTATATCTCATTTCAATCCATTATTTAAATGCCAGTATAATAATCAACGTAGGAAATTTAAGAAACTATTCAGAATCAACAAGAAAGAAAAAATCACTCAACAAATAGAAACTTCAACAAACCGCCAAAAAGCAACATGGAACAAAGTTAAACAAATTACACAGCTCAAGAAGAGAAAGGATATGTTTGTTAATAATAATGAAGACCCAGGTGCCACTGCAATAAAAATTAATAATTTCTTTGTGGAAAAGGCAAAACAACTAGCAGAATCCCAATCAAATACTGATTATGAATACAACATCACCACAATAAGAACTCTATTTTTCTAATGCCAGTGAGTAAAGAAGAACTTGTTAACATAATTATTAGCGTAAAATACAGTAAAAGTGCTAGTATCGATGAAATCCATGCCTCAGTTCTAAAAAATGTCCTACAACCAATTTTGAATCCATTTCTATATATAATAAACTCGTTAATAGCGGGCACATTTCAAGAAAAGCTAAAATTAGCAATAAATATATATATATATATATATATATATATATATATATATATATATATATATATATGTATATATATATATATATATATATATATATATATATATATATATATATATAAATAATATACAATTAATTAGGCTGGAGACAAAAGTGAATGAGGCAACAATAGACCGATAAGCATAGTGTCTTTTCTAAAATTATTGAAAAAATACTGTGCTCTAGAATATTATCCTTTGTAAATAAGCATGATTTAGTTAGCCATCAACAACATCGTTTTGATGTGAAGGGGAAGAGCATCGAAACCGCATGCTATGAATTTGTAAACGCTATAACGCTATAACTCGCTATAACGCTCATAACTTAGAACAAAGAAACATTACACTTGCCATGCTAATGGATTTATCTAAGGCGTATGACCTAGTTGACCATAACATGCTATTACAAAAACTGTACAAATATGGCATCAGAGGGGTTGCTCTAAATTGGGTTAAATCTTTTCTATGGAACAGGAAATGTATAACCAAGCTTCAAACTCTGCACGGGTATGTATGTCTATTCCTCTGCAAAAACTATTGATATAGAAATCCCTCAAAGAAGCACAATTGGACCTTGACTATTCACCTTATTTATAAATGATCGACACAAAATATCGATAACACTACCAGACTGATAAGCAACCAGACAGCAGAGGATATTAGCCAAAACGTCAACAGTGTCACCTCGTCCCTGATTTAATGGTTTGAAATAAATAAAATAAAAGTAAATAAAGAAAAGACCAATACAATAATTTTTCAAACAAGGAGAAGCAACTTGACATGCCCACAAGGAATTGTTATTGGCTTATTACGGTCACTTCAGAGATATTTGAGCTCAGAAGCTATTGTCAGAAGGATTGGGTACTTTGCTAATTTTCACTCGTATTTAAAATTCGGCATTATGTTTTGGGGAAACGATAGTTATATTAGAAATGTTTTTAGGATTCAGGAACAAGCCATCCGTATTTTGAATAATTAATAATTTCGAGAATCCTGCAGAGGCCAGTTTAAAAAAGCAAATATCGAGAGGTCATCAACTCTTGCAATACATGTTAATATTTAGATGCATACTGCAAATTACTTTGCATTGCTTAGCAGTACATAAGTATTATACTACATTACACAAAGTACTCTTGGATGCCTTGAATTACTATTGCATTTCCTGAATGACGTTCACATTATATTTGCATTACGTCCATATTACGTCACCACTACACTCGCATAAGTTCATCATGCGCGACGTCAAGCGCCGCCCCGCAGTAGGACAGTGAGCTTCTACTAAACTCTTACTGGAAAGCTCTGAGAGAAGCTCCAGAGGAAGCTCTTAAAGGCAATGGTAATCCTGTCGCAAAAAATATATTTCTTCAGAAAGAGGAAACGATGTGAAGTAATAAATAATTTTGATGTTACGCAATATAAAATAACTGTTTTTTTTTAAACTTGTGAAAGAGTACAATGCGCAATTAAAAAAAAACCACTAGAAATTGCATAACTTAAGCTAATCTAAATATTGTTGATGACACACAAATATTCAAATCATTTAGCAAAGAAGATATCACAGGATTTTTTTGAAATGTTGAAGAACTCCGTCACAAGAAACTGAATGGAAAAATCAAAAGCAGAAGAACCGACATCAGGATAAACTGAAAAAATGGCTTTGCACTAGAGATGAGTATGGGATCACATCGACTCATCCCATCCCATCGTCCCATGGGATGGAATGAGTGGTACGAACGTCGCGTGGGATGGGATGTGATGGACGACAATTTTGTATGGGACGGAGTGGGACGAGTTTTAATAATCTAGTAAATCGAGTTTACGTGTATAATTATTATAATTGATTATCGTGCCAATACGCATATCTTCCATAATATGTCCAGCCCAGGAGATTTCTGTGATAACAATGATGTTCCTGAAAATTCTTACGATCCGTTTGTGATGAAAAAGGATTACTCATTGTCGGATAAAGAAATTACGGAAACATTAAATTCTAACGAATTATCGTTAAGAGAGTCTGAACCGAAAAAAAAGTTTGCTGTATGGGCAAATGGGATGAATGGGACGGGCCGCGCGACCGGGATGGGATAGGATGAAAATTTTAAGTTTATGGGATGAGACAGTGGCACGAAAATGTGATGGGATGAGACAGTGACAGGGATCCGTCCCACGGGATTGTATTTGAAACGAGAAACTTGTCCCATGGTCATCTCTACTTTGCACCATTTCATTACTGCTGGTCGATTGGCATATTAAACTTTGATAGCAAATATGAACTTATACAACTTATACAGAACTTTGGGCAATTCTTTAAAAACAGTCCTAAAATCAATCCTAACTTGGTTATTCAGTACTAAATCTGGCAGACTATCATCAGATATAATTCATCGCGTAAAAGGAATTACGTCTCTAGAAGAAAATAAAAAGGAGAATTATGATCCAGAAGAAATTTGTACTTCTAAGGGCGAAGACGCTTATACGAATAAAACTGACAGTGAATTAGAAAACGCAATAGACTTTGCAATGACTTTACAACAGACTTGTATAATCAGAATTGACTCTCAGCACAACAATATAAAATTCGAGATAAAATTGGAATAAGAAAAATATTATAAATTATATTATTATTTTAATAAATAAATCTAGGCTAGATAGCTTCATATGCCCAAAAGAAGAAGATATTGCAATTATAGAAAATGAATTCATTTTTTATGGCTCTGTGGAACTTCTGAGTTCAGGACAATTTGAAAAACTGGTTATAGAGCGTCAATACAAACATGTGAAAAAACACTTTAGAGTGTGCTAATTTTGTTGTATTTCAATCCGATTTTAATAAATGTATAAAAATCCAAGACACTTGTTATTTAATCACGATGCCAAGAACG
Organism: Phosphuga atrata; assembly: GCA_944588485.1. Lineage (NCBI taxonomy): Eukaryota > Metazoa > Arthropoda > Insecta > Coleoptera > Silphidae > Phosphuga > Phosphuga atrata. Next base: position 28,900,902 of record OX155903.1, on the reverse strand, counting down.
TGCGTCTTATGTATATCTTATTACTAGCACTTTTATCTTTATAGGTAGTAACAACACACGGTATAGAAAACAAGCGTATGGTCCTGCTATAGTTTGACTATAGCTGCGTGACCGCTTCGTAGTTCAACTAAACGAATAGTTTTGGACTATACGAAACGATTACACAGTTATAGTAAAACTATAGCAGGACTATAGGCTAGTTTTCTATACCGTGCGTACGTTTTCTACTCTTTTATACTCATTTTCTACTCTTGAAGACATATTTCATTTTAAACATGGTTGTGCTTATATAATAAAAATTAATATATTAATTATATAAATATAATAATTAGATAAATATATTTTGATTTGACTAGACATCAAATAAATGATGTTGACGAACAAAACTAAACAAACAAGACTAAACAAATAATTCTAGATAAACTGGATTAGACAAACTAAACAGATTACACGGACTAGATAGATTAGACACACTAGACAGATTAGAAAGTCTAGAGAGATAGGAAACCTAGACAAATTAGATAGACAATACTAGCATTTGAGCTAGACAAGATTTCGAATGCACAAATTTTGGGCAGAAATCGCCGAATTGACGTAGTGTTCTACTCATTAAGATTAATTTAGCTTAAATTAATTTGCAAATTTACTCAAACCTGGTAAAGCCGTCCTCGAACCAGGCAATGTTTATGCGTTTGATTCGCTCAGTTCTAACCAAATATCTTCCGATAGAAACGTTTAAAAACCTTCTCAACGCCTGCAATTCACTAATTATGCACTTTCACAATCTCTTTAGCCTTCCAAGCTCTCAGAAATAACATTTAAACTCCCTTTCTGCAATGTTTATAAATCTAACCTTAAAACTGACATCTGACAACTGTCAGATTCATTATATAGTTCAAGATGTTCCCGCATTGGCGCAGCGCTGAGTCGGCCATGTTTGTATAGTTAATAGACTGGGAGTTTTACTCTAGACGGTTGGCATTTTCGGGGAAATTGTCGTGACGTCAAGGAGTTCCCTTTCGTAGTAGAAATTTGCAAGTTCGACGGGGTTCAGATGACTTAGCATAACTTCTGACAGTATTTAGATATTTTTGCAAAGTTTTCGGTGTTTTTAAGCGGTAAGATTGCGGTTATTATCATTGATTACGATTGTTTTGGGAGAAAATTGTAAAAGGTAGGAATTTATAAAAATATTTTTCAGTGAAGATTTTCGGAAGCTGTGCAAAAATTCCAACATTATTTTACAATTGCACCACTTTGACAATTTAATTGTTTATCTATACCTAATTTAAGTTTTCATGTAACAGGTATAGTTTTTCCGCAAATTAGATTCAACCACAACTTTAAATTTAGGGGTTGTTCGCACCCAGAACCAAACGTCCAGTGGACGTCCGTATTTGGTCCACTGATCCAGAAAAATTTTAAGGCCATAAGGGACATTAAATGAATGTATATTATACATCCAATCATAGTTCATATAACGACGTTCATATAATGCACGGGACACAATTAGTACATTGACTGGACGTCCATTTTTCGATTACTTTAACACGTTCTTATGTGTCTATTACCTGGACGTATATTGTATGTCTATAGACGGATATATAATATACGTTCTTGAAATCCATCTATTGGACATCCAGTTTTGGGCTACGTTAACACCTTATTAGGATTACATTAATTGGACATTCATTGGATGTCTATTTACTGACGTATATTATATGTCTATGTACGGATATATAATATACGCTCATGGAATTCATATTGGATGAGAAAAAATTTAAATTGGTTTTACATTTTATTTTATGTTACCGTACAAACATATTTAATTTTGCATTTAATTTCTCTTTTCAAAAGATTTTATAAACTGTAAACAATACTTACTTCATGATTTAATAAACGAGTCTTATATATTGTTCTACTTTGGGGTTATGTTGCCACGTGTTGCTTGTACTGGGATTTTTTTTTCAGAAAAATGTAAAAAAAGTGTTTTATTTTTCATAGCCTTTCTTCATCTTCACCACCTTGGCTGTCGATTGCCTTCGATTCTGTTGTATCTTCGAATAGAACCCGGGATCGAATACTTGGTGAGTTTCACATCCTATCTTATTTTATGTACATATTTTAATACTTTAACATTAATTAATCTTACTTTTCAAATACGTTCAAATACAATTTTTACAAATATTGTATAAAAGATTGTCAGATAGTTCTTTTCGTATATTTCTGGTACCCCCGGATAATTGCTTTCGTAGTGTGTACTTGTGGCCTTTTCGGAGAATTGCTTCTAATCTATTTCCTGCATCTTTTAAAAATTGTCTTCACAGTGCCTTTGGAAATATCTTCTAGTGCCTACGAATATTTGCTTTCGCAGTGTAGGTACATCTGGTGTCTTCAAATAATTATTTTTGTCTACTTCCTGAGTCTTGCCTTATTCAAACTTTAAACGTTAATTCGGCAATTTATGTATTCTTTTTCATATGTTTAACCCTTTCACTGCCATGACAATTTTAAGGAATAAAACACAGCGCCAATATTTATGAAAATTCCGGTAGTTATGCAACCCCTTTCACATTGATCACCTTTTGATCAAAAGCGAAAAATAGAGCTCCTTTATAATCCTTTGCTCCTCCATAACGCCGGGCGCCGCGGCGTCGGTTACACTGCCGAAAAGCCATAGGTTTAATCTAAAGAACTTCGTCGAAAACTCGCGAATCCACCGCGGCACGTTGAACGCAGACTTCGGCAAACTTGAAGGTGCACTTTTACATTGCACCCTGCACATTTATGAAAATATTTCCGGATCGGGACGGCTTGGATCGCGAAACCATAAATGTAAAAGAGGCGCAGGCGTCCGTTCCGAAACTAAAGCTTGCAATTTCGAGTCGTTGCGCCCAGAAACGGCGAAGCTGTAGCGGGCAGACTGACCGCACCTTCCAGCGAAGGAGAGCCGATACGTTTCGAATTGTGGCGGGCGACTCCATGATCGCAGCAACGCAGCGCCGGTACCAAAATGCGCGGCTCTGTGGGGCCCACGTGCCGGTCAACTTGGAATTTCAAAAACGCGACATCCTGGTGGCCCAAATCGGCATTCAAGTTTTTCTCTGTGCAGATTAACAGTTATAAGTGGGCGTCGCGACGCGATTCCGCGATGTCCAATTCTTGGTGCGGAAAGGCAAAACACCATTCTACAATCCACTGAAAAATCCAGAACATTCACCGGGCGACTGCAAAAATATGGACGTTTTGCTTTCGTCATTTGTTTGCTGCAATGCGGCGAGTTTCGGCGGGCGTCGCGATGGTTGCAAACGACGCAGCGTGATGCCGCTTACTCTAAAAGATAAAACGTTCAATTCTCTGCCGGAATCACGTAAAACCGTTCCCGCAGAGCTTTAGTTGCCGATTTTGTGGAAGTTTTCCTGGACTTCCTGACGTTTTTGGTTTTTAAGCGTCGCAACGCCATCTTCAACGCAATCGGGATTAAACTCTCAAACAAACTAATAGTTCCTATGCCCGATCGAACGGCGCCGGTTCCGTTCCGATCCGTCAATTTGTTCGGATGTTCTAGGTACCGCCGTAAAACGCCTCTGGTTTTTTTCACTTTTTGCGCACTCATATTTTTCGCAATTCGCAAAAAGTTGTCGCAGTTTAAAAATTCTTGCCGGAATAGTTGCGGGGAAGTGTTCTGAAGAGAACGAATCCAACTGCCAACCTAGAGCCCTTTAAATAAGCGTAGGGCGTCCATGGAAGTGATTGTAAAATCGGCAAAAAAAGTTGCAATTTCTCTGCCACCAGGTGAGCGGGACGTCGCAGGACGGCGAGCGAGGGCTCTAAACGTGGCGCGGCGGCAGTCAAACGATCCGGAAGAATTTTTGAGATCCGACATAAAATGCGCCTCAAAGGATAAAAATTTGTGATTTTAGGTTTCGGTCTGGTGCGTTCGAACCTGGGAACCGGAAGTTGAGTCGCGAAAATAGCACCGCTCGACGGAGCTCTCGGTTCTACAGCAAAAGTTTGCATTACAAAAATTACCACTTTTATGGAGGTCATGGCGAAAATACCTAGGGAAAATGAAATTCACGAGATGATTCCGGTAGAAAGCTTTAAGACGCGTCCTCCGACACCATTCTCATGGCTACGCGACTTTTGTCAGCGACGTTATTCACATTTTCTGCGATTCCGGGTCGCCCGACTAAAACACCGCCTGCGGCGGTGTCCGCCGCCTGGTGGCAGCCGTGCTTCAGATTGGCAATAGGCGATTTTCGATAAGACTTCCGAATCGCGTTATTTAGGCGTCCAAAAATGACGAAGGTTGATGAATATTTTGCAAAGAAAAGTAAGTTTTTCGCATTTTGCAAAAATGTTAGTAAACATGTAGTAAAGTGAGGTGCTACTCCGATGTGTTGCGACGTTCCGGACACACCTACGCCGGAACCACTTCTGCGCGACTAAAACTGTCCAAGTTGTGTGCAAAAAAGTGAAAACCCTTGAAAAAATCACCCAGCCGTCCCCGGAGACGGCAGGTCGGTGAAATTGTTTTTTAAAAAATCCGATCGGTTAAGGGAGATTTCCAATCGTTGCGTAATATTTAAGTATTTTTTTTTTAAATTTACAAAAAAACGCGATTTCTCTTCCCCTTTAAGTACAGCGACGGCTCATTACTCGTTTAGTAATCCAGCTCAAAACTAGATGGCGCTATTAAAAAAAAGAAACCCCGGATTGTAATCCGGGGTTGGCGATGTATCGCCAGGGACGGCGCTGTATAAATTCAGGGCCCCGGGTCACATCTCCCGGAATGGCGGTGAAAGGGTTAATATCAGTTCTTCTGCGAATCTTGTCATATAATTGAATTTGAAATTTTTAGATTTTAACATTGCAGATATAATTATGGCGTCATGCAATAAAAAGGAATTTTGTGAGATGTCTGACAAATACTTCCGACAAATTTCAAGCAAAAATTAAGTCGGAACAGATCTAACACAGAGTGCCAAAAATATTGTAATTATTGTAATATTTCTATCCCTACGATTGCGAGGCGCAGTAATCAAGAGCCTAGTAAGATTCTCGATCAAAATCCTGATCCCTCGACTTATTCCAATCACGATCCACTTCCGTTACCAGCAGTTAGCTCAAATAACTCGGAGCAGGATTTAACCACAGAATACGAAGAATCCCAAAAGAAACAATTTTCAGCGAAAACTTTTGCTGAATGGGTTGTCGCAAATAATATAAGCCAATGTGAGCTGCTCAATCTGATAAGACTTCATAAATGTTTTCAGCATTGTCCGAAGTCATCCAAAACGTTGTTATCGACAGCAACACGTGTCAATACTGTGGATCCTATGGATCCAGGATATTTTTGTCATTTTGTTATGCGTCGCGGACCGATCCAGTTCTTACAATTAAATTGTAATTTTTCAGAAAAGAATAGTATATTTTACAGCAAGAGATGAAAGTGGCGTTTTTTTTGGTGAGGTTGGAGTTTGCTCACGGCCGCCAGCGAGTTAGCAATCACACCAAACTAAAAAAAAACACTTTCATCTCGAGTAGTAAATGCAATTTTTTCTACTGATTTCGGTTGTAGAATCCATAATTCGACTATAATAAATCCACTTCGAAGCGAACTGTCAATACAAATTTAATTGTTGGTTTGGTCGTTTCCATGGTAACATATTGCATTCTCATAGAAGGTGATACTTTTCAAGTCAAATGTCCTAATTTTATTTCGGCTTTTTAAATAGTTTCAGGCTCGTTTTATTTTTGTACATAAAATATTTCATTGAAATTGATGTAATTAATAAGAAAGTCCATGCAAATTTGGTTAGTTTAGTGTTTTAATCGAGAAAATCATAAATTTATAATGCTCATTTTCGTCTCTAGATGTGAAAATATTTTCATCTCTAGAATGAAAAAATGTCACTTTCATGTAAATAGAAAAAAACATTTTCTTTACAAATTGGCGTTGATGGTCTTCCAATCTCAAAAACGAATTCACTTCAACTCTGGCCCATTTTATTTCGAATTTGTGGTACTCATGTATTTTGCATTGGTTGTTATTCTGGAAAAAGCAAGCCTCGATCCGTCAATGAATTTCTTGGATTATTTGTGTTAGAAATTAGTATTCTCATGCTCAAAGGACTGTCATATCCCAATAATACTCGATAAAACTGCATTGTTTTCTTGCTGATGCACCAGCTAAATCATTTGTTTGCTTTACAAAAGGTCATACCGGGTATTATAGCTTTACAAAACGTATAACTGAAGGATCTTACATGTCCAGTCGTATGACATTCCCAGAAATTAATGCACCAAAACGAACAGACGCAACATTTAAAATCAAATCAGATGAAAATTACCATATGGGGGGTCAGTATACTACTGGACATTCCGAATTTTGGAATAGTTTACCAAATCCCCTCCGATTATATACATTTGTACTGTCTTGGTGTTGTAAAAAAATTAATCAAGCTTAGGATATCCGGACCAATAAAAAACAAAGTTCGATTACCGACCAGCGAAGTTTTAAGAATCTCAGAAGAGCTCGAAGAGATCAAGCAATATACACCTATCGAATTTTCTCGCAAGCCTAGAGGACTAACCGAGGTTAGTGCAGTTCACAACCAAAACAGCAGTTCGCAACCAAACTTGAAAAATTACCACACTTGCGATTATTGAAATCTACGTTTGCAAATATAGCTACTAAAATCGATAGAAAAGAGACAGACCAGACTGGACAGGCAAGACTAGACAGACAAGACTGCATAGGCAAGACTAGAGCTCGGGCTCCCTAGTTGGCTCGGGCTCCCTAGTTGGGTGGTGGGGATACCTGAAACCCCGACCGAGCGCGTCCCCCGGGTGTCGGATAGGGGAAGCTCGCCGGCTCTGCATCCAGCAGGGTTAGAGGGTAGGAGCCAAATAAAATAAGCTCCCGTGGACCAACAGGCTTGCACAGAGGAAAACAACCTCTTCAACAAAAAAAATCTCCTGCTTCCAGTGGCGCGGACGCAGGAAGGTCAGCCATTATGACAATGACAATGAATACGGAAAAGGACAAATCGTTTACGGTGCAGAGGAGGTATACTTCAGTACCGGTCGGTGTAGGGAGTGTACGAGCGGGCTCCCCCCGACCGCCAACCAACGACCGCCCAGCACTCTTGGTAGGCGACCAGGCCGGAGTGCAGGTTACTTCTACTGGAAAATCGTAAACTTACAAAGGCAACTCTCCCCAGCGGATAGCCTCAGACTGCCACACAGCAGGCTGCACCTCCCCGGGCAAAGGCAAAGGTGCAATTCTTTACCTGCTGCCTTGATGACCAAAAAACGGGAGACATATCTATTGAGTCTACCGATCCTGCCTCTATAGACCCTGTTAAAAGAAAGAAGTGCTCAACCGCGTTCAACGTCATTGAGGCAATTAATATGATGACGCATTACTGAACCGTGTAACCTAGCTAAAATAACAGAGGAAAACCCCAACACGAAACGGGAAATAAAAACAGCCATAGGGCACATGAAAAAACAAGTGGACGCACTAAACAAGGAGACGGCACAGAAATGGTTCGAGACCCACAGCTGAGAAAAAATAGAGATACCGACATACGACGTGGATACCCAAACTACGCCTGACCAGCGGGCACCGACATCCGTGTGCTGCTCCAGTACCCAGACTCTTGACGATACTACAATCGTAATACAGCAACTAAGAGAGGAAAATAACAAAATGAAATCGGAGATTAAAATACTCAGCGAAGAAGTAGACAAACTCCGCAGAAATGGCGAAAGTATGGGTACACAGCAGGAAATAGAGCTGCAAATCCAAACCGCTGACACCCCAACGGAAAAGCTGAAAAAGCTGAATATAGCATGGCCAGCTGGCCTATATAGGAAGACGAGAATCGTGGAGAAAAACCCGTTAGGCGCCCCCCAGGACACACACCTTGCTATATGTGTTACATTCGAAGACGATATGAAAGAGGGGCTGTCCAGACTCTTTAGAGACAGATACCCGGAGATTATGGGTGTACACCAAACCGAAAGCACTACAGAAAAATTAACCTTCATGATTACGTTCAATAAAGTGTACACAGACAACGACGAACTTAAAACAAACGAAAGATATCTACAAATTAACTAGGAGCCCGAAGGAAATAACAGGAACGATACCCGAAAAAACACAAACCCTGATTGAAAAACTCAGAGAACTGACGTCCAAAATGCAAAGGAAACGTATAGCTCTGCCGTGCCCTGCAGACATAGATTTGGAATTATTACGTAGGATAATAGAGATCAAATACTCAGACGTTCCCGATGTAGAAATATCCACATGCATACCAAGCCCAAGGAGAAGGGACAAAACCGATAGCGCAGCCAGGGCAAGAACTGAAGCTCTCGTGGTACAAGCAGATGGGTTGTCGTACGCCGACCTGGTAAGAACTGTCAAGCAAAACATGGACATCGGACAACATGGCATAAAGGTTGAAACAATACGGAAAACCATGGAAGGACAAATGCTGATCGTAACAGAAAACACTGACGGGAAGATAGATAAATTAAGATCAGAAATAGCACATATAGAAGGAATGAAAGCAAGAGTGTTTAAGAGCAAAGACGACGCTACACTACTCATCACAGGGATTGATGGCGTAACAACGAGAGACGAAATCATTGAAGCCATGAAAGCAGTAGCCAAGAAAAGACCTGACCAAAGACTATCAGTGGAGCATATATGGCCAACCTATGGGGAACGGCAAACAGCCAAAGTAACCCTAGACCCTGGAACAGCAGAAGATCTACTAAAAGTAGGGCAGATGAAAATTTGATGGAACAATTGTAGCATCAAACGCAAGAAGAAAGTACAAAGATGCTTTAAATGTTTGGAATTTGGGCACAAACACGCAGGAATACAGCGGCCCCGGCAAGAGTAATTTGTGCATGAATTGCGCCAAAAGTGACCATAGAGCAAAAGATTGCAAACAGGCGGCCTACTGTACAACGTGCAAGGAAGAGGGCCACCGTGGTTGGACATTGAAGTGTAAGTTAAAACGGAAGAACACAGCATCTGCTGCTGAGGACGAACCCCTCAATTCCATATAAAAAATATCCAAATAAATGCCAATAGAAGTGCTGCCGCTCACAACCTTTTAGACGCGACAGCTGCCAAAATGGAAATCTATATTGTGCTAGTTAGTGAACCCAACAACCGGATAGCCGATAATAACAACCAGAAGTGGCATACTGATCAAAACTGCAATGTGGCAATAACGTTCAACCGACAACTGGAAGTTCAATGCAAAGGCAAAGGGTTCGCATGGGTAGACCTGGAATGGGGCAGAATATGAAGAATATGGGCAGAATAAACAGAAGAATACCTACGGGAACTGCAGCAGAGCATAAGCCAAACGAACAAGGAGAAATTAGTGTCTGGAGATTTCAACGCAAAGGCAAAAGCGTGGGGCTCCAAATTAGATGATAAAAGAGGGCGCCTACTCGCTGAATGGGCCGTGGCAAATAATCTCGAGATAGCCAATGAAGGCGAAGAACCCACTTATAGAAGTGGAAATAAAAGCTCCCTAATAGATGTCACATTTGCCACCGGAGACCTAAACAGTTAAGTTAAAGAATGGAAAGTGCTGCCGGACGAAACACTCAGTGACCATCGTTACATCTACTACGCGCTCGATGGAAAACGGGTACAAAATAGAGCGAACCCAGCCCCCAAATGGAGACTGGCCAAGCTTAATAAACTTAAATTCCTTACTGACGTTAACCAGGGCTTGAAGAAATGCAAAGTGGAAACAGCTGAAGACCTGATAAAACTTATATCGGCAGCGTGTGACAAAGCAATGCCCAAATTGAAGAAGAGCAACACAAGACGCGCAGGAGTATATTGTTGGACAGATGAAATCAAAGAACAAAGACAGAAATGCTTGAAAACGAGGAGGGACTTAACTAGAACCAATAAGAAGAAACTCCCAAATGACACAATCCAAGTGTAGAACAAGTACAAAAACGAGAAAAAAAGCTCCGTAACATGATTAGAAAATCTAAAAAAAGCAGCTGGAAGGCCCTATGTGAGGAGGTGGAGAACGATCCGTGGGGTCTAGGGTACCACATTGTCATGAAAAGGCTAAAACTTCCCCCAATGACAATTGGCACAGAAAACAAAATGAGAATTGTCAGAGGACTGTTTCCGCAACACGAAGAAAAGATGTGGGTGAAGCCAATCCCGCCAGAAATAATCAAAATTATGGCAAGTGAATATACAGAGGTTATGAACACATGTTATGAACAACATACTGAAAACTGGAACGATCCCGGAAGTATGGAAAAAAGCTAATGTTATCCTAATCAAGAAACCTAATAAGGAAAGCCTAGAACCGTCGTCGTATAGGCCGCTATGCATGATCGATACGGCAGCTAAGCTTCTGGAGCAAGTAATAGCTAAAAGAATTGCACAAGAGATAAAAGCGAAAGGGGATTTAGCAGATACTCAGTACGAATTCCTGGAGAAGCTGTCCACCATCGATGCAGCCAAAAGAGTGCTCGAGATTGCAGAAGGAGAAACCAGAAAGACACGAACAGCAAGAAAGCTATGTGCATTGGTGACTATAGATGTCAAAAATGCATTCAACACCGTGCCATGGACGGCTATACTAGATGCGTTCGAGGGAAGACGAGTAACACCCAGCTTAATACGTTTAGTACAAAGCTACCTCGAGAACAGGGGTATCGAAATAGACCCTGGGGTCACAATTAAGGTAACAGCAGGCATCCCGCAGGGATCTGTCTTGGGACCCCTACTATGGAATATATTTTATGATGAAACTATTAAATTAAAAATGCCCCCAGGAGTAACGATAATTGCTTATGCGGACGACATTGCGGTAGTGGCTACGTCGAAACGGGAACGTGAACTAGTAATAATAACCAACGAGGCTCTTAACCGAATAGCCACCTATATACAAACCAAGGGACTGGAAATAGCCTTGGAGAAAACGGAAGCGGTTATGCTTGTGAGAATGAAGAGATATGGGCCTGTGGCCTTTGAAATGCCGCGGAAAGAAATGCATCTCCAAAGGAGCCTAAAATATTTAGGCATAATATTCGATGAAAGAATCAGCTTCGGGCCGCACGTGGATTATGCTGCAACAAAAGCAGAAAACTCGGTTAAAGCGCTCACCAGGCTGATGCCGAGAGTGGAAGGTGCATCAGAAATTAAACGAAAAACACTCAACATGGTCGTCGAATCGATCCTACTATATGGAGCACCCGTATGGGGAAAGGCAATAAGATGCAACAAATATAGGGAGAAGCTAGTGAAAATCCAGCGGAAGATGGGGATACGCAATGGGAATCGCAAGAGCGTATAGAACTAGCAGAACGGAAGGCCTGAACGTGATAGCTGGAATAATACCAATAGACCTATTGACTATTGAGCGAACCCTTCCGGAAAGAAAAACTAGGAGTGAAAAGCACGAAGCCCGAGAAAACACATTAAAAACATGGAAGGAAGGTTGGGAAAACTGTAACTGTTGGACATAGAAAATTACCCGAGACCCTGTTCCCTGGGCCCTAAGCAAAGAAGGTGCCCTTGACTACTGGATAACCCAGTTCCTAACGGGACATGGTAACTTCGAAACATATCTCGCAAGGATTGGGAAAAGTAGAACAAACATATGCCAGCACTGTGGGGAGAAGGAGGGCACGCCCAAGCATGCAGTGCTGGAGTGCCAACAATGGGCCATAGAGAGGCAAGCATTGGAACAGGAAATTGGAAGGCAAATTACAACGGTCAATGTAAAGCCGAGATGCTGGATGGAAAATGGAGAGTAATAAGTTCGTTTATAAGGAAAATCGTCAAAGAAAAAGAGATTTGCCTTGACAAAAAGGATAGAAAAAAACAACTAACAATAAGCCCCGGAATGTCTCGATGTATTACGAAAGCGGTTCCGTGACAATATTTCGGCAAATGCTAGAAACAATGAACAAAAGAAAAAGGGGTGTGGTTTTTAGTGGGTATGACCGGTGCTAACACCCAGCAGGGTGAGTCCCACACTCCCTAGGATATTTTGTCCTAGGGGTTGTACGTAAAGGTATTTTCCACCCCTTGAAAAAAAAAGACAAGACTACACAAACAAGACTAGACAGATGAGACTAGAAGGACTAGTCTAGACAGACAAGACTAGGCAGATAAGACTAGCAAACAAGACTAGATAGACAAGACTAGACAGACACGACTAGGCAAAACTAGACAAACAAGATTAGGCATACAAGTCCAGACAAACTAGACTAGACAGATAAGACTAGACAGACAATACCAGATTGAAAGGACTGGACGGACAAGAATAGACAGACAAGATTAGGCAGACTAGACTAGACAGACAAGACTAGACAGACAAGACTGGACAGACAAGACTAGACAGACAATACCAGACAGACAAGACTAGGCAGACAAGACTGGACAGACAAGACTAGACAGACAATACCAGACAGACAAGACTAGGCAAATTCGTAAACGTAGTCTTGACCTGCCTAGTCTTGCAGGTCAAGACTACGTTTACGAATTTGAACATTATTAGTCTAGTCTAATCTAATCTGTCTAGTCTTGATCGTCTAGTCTTGTCTGCCTAGTCTTGTCTGTCTGGTCTTGTCTACCTAGTCTTGTCCGTCTAGTCTTGTCTGTCTAGTCTTGTCTATCTAGTCTTATCTGTCTAGTCTTGTCTGTCTAGTCTTGTCTAGTCTTGTATGTCTTGTCTTGTTTGTCTAATCTTGTCTGTATAGTCTTGTTTGTCTTGTGGATCCTATTGGATCCAATTTTCATTTTCAACATTTTTTTTTCTCTACATTCTAAATGTTTTTCTTAATTTGTTTTATTTTTAAAATTTATTTATTAGTTCTTCAATTTATAAGAAGAAAATCAGTTAATTTTATTGATTTCCTTACATGTTTCCACAAATTGCCCATAATTTTACAGAACATACAACGAAGTTATTTCGTAACACCTTCAAAAATTCTAACAAAGTTTCTTAAGTTTTTCCCAAATTTTCCAAAATGTTGTGCAATTTTAACAAATACAACCTTCAACAACTTTTCTTTCATTAATTTTAACAAATTCTTATTAAATTTAGTTAGTTAATAAATCAATGAACAAACTCACTTACCAAAGCAGAAATTTCAAACCAAAGAACAAATTCACAAACACTCTCACCAAACGTTGCACAACAATCTCACTTTTAACACAAACTTTTAGCACAATTTTCACTGTATTTCTGCAATTTTTGCTAACACGAAAATTGATCCACACTAGACAAGAGCACGTCAATAACTAAAAACTTTTAGACTCGTGCTCGATCTCACCTTATTTGCACTGATTATTATTATTATTACACTCGCTTTGAGCTTTGACCCGCTTTGTTGACATTTTTTGCACCTCCAACCCCAAGAAATCAACGATATGCTACAAATCATTGCCATTTATTCCTTACCAAACAGAATCTCAAATTAGTAAAATAAAGGCATATTCCATACCAAAACTTCTAATCTTGTCTATTTACAAAATGTACTTCAAATTGAATGCTGAATGATGATGATGATGATGATCATTATTTTTTTGGTATCTATATTATCTAGTTCTAGAAGGCATCGTTCTAGATATTCCTTAATCGTTAATATATTTGGTTTTTGTAAGTTTGGTCTTTGTAAACAAAAAATTGCAAGTTTTATATATTTTATTAATATTGCCTTATATATAACCTTTATTTTACTAATTTGAGAAGCGATTCTGTTTGGTAAACAATTAATTATAGTAATTTGTAGCATTTAGTTGGTTTCTTGGCCTTGGAGGAGCAAAAAATGTAAACATCGGGTCAAAGCGAGCGTAATCAGTGCAAATAAGGTGAGTTCGAACACGAGTATAAAAGTTTTTAGTTATTGACGTGCTCGTGTCTAGTGCTGATGAATTTTCTTGCTAGCAAAAATTTCAGAAATTTAGTGAAAATTGTGCTAAAAGTTTGTGAGATTGTTGTGCTACGTTTTGTGATAGTATTTGTGAATATGTTGTTGAAATTTCTGCTGTGGTGAGTTTTTTCATTGATGAGTTGTTCATTGATTTAGTAATTAGATTTAAGAAAGATTCATTACAATTCAGAAAAAAGGGAAAGTTTAAGGTTCTCTTTGGAAAGTTTTCTTGAAATTGTTCAAAGTTTTAAAAAAATTGGCAAAAACTAACCTTACATTGTTAGAATTTATGAAGGTGTCACGACATAACCTGCGAAGAATATTCAGTAAATTTAGGAGCAATTTGCGGAAACATATCGGGAAATCAATAAAATTAACTGATTTTCTTCTTATAAATTAAAGAATTAGAAAATAAGTTTTCAATATTTAAGTAAAACATTTACAATGTTGAGAAAAAAACTGTTGAAAATCTAAATATTATCCAATATGATTCCAATAAAATTCTGTAAATCTGACGCGGGAAATTGTTTGAAAATGTAAGTTAATCTCACATTTATCAACTGATCACGCAAATGTGTACATATTCCGGTAAATAAGTTACTTTTTCCTAACAACGTACTTTTGCAGTAACATATACAATCTGCACACTAGTTTTAGGCTAATAAATTGAATAGTTATTTAATAAATACATATTTACTAAACTTGAGTGCCTAGTCTTGTCCGTGTAGTCTTGTATGTCTAGTATCGTATATCTAGCCTTTTCTATTTAGTCCTGTATGTCTAGTATTGTCCGTCTAGTTTTGTCTGTCTAGTCTTATCTGTGTAGCCTTCACTGTATAGTCTTGTCTGTCTAGTCTCGTCTGTCTAGTCTTGTCTGTCTAGTCTTGTCTGTCTATTCTTGTCTGTACAGTCTTGTCTGTCCAGTCTTTTCTATCTAGTATTGTCGGTCTGGTCTTGTCACTCTATTCTTTTCTATCTAGTGTTGTCTGACTAGTCTTTTACGACTAGTCTTGTCTGTCTAGCCTTTTTTGTCTAGTCTCGTCTATCTAGTCTTGTCTGACTGGTCTTGTCTGTCTAAACGTGTCTGTCTAGTCTGGTCTATCTAGTCTTGTCTGTCTGGTCTTGTCTCTCTAGTCTTTTCTGTCTAGTGTTGTTTGACTAGTCTTGTCTGACTAGTCTTGTCTGTCTAGTTTTGTCTGTATAGTCTTATCTGCCAGTCTAGTTTTCTCTCTAGTACAGTCTGTCTAGTTTTGTCTATCTAGTCTGTATCCAGTATTGTTTGTCCAGTCTTGTCTGTCTAATCTTGTCCGTCTAGACTTGTCTGTCTAGTCCTGTATGTCTAGTCTTGCCTGTCTTCTCTTGTCTGTCTAGTCTTGTCCGTCCAGTCCTTTCAATCTAGTATTGTCTGTGTAGTCTTATCTGTCTAGTCTAGTTTATCTGGTCTTGTATGCCTAATCTTGTTTGTATAGTTTTGTTTATCTAGTCGTGTCTGTCTAGTCTTGTCTATCTACTCTTGTCTGCTAATCTTGTCTGTCTAGTCTTGTCTGTCTAGACTAGTCTTTCTAATCTCATCTGTCTAGTCTTGTTTGTCTAGTCTTGCCTATGCAGTCTTGTCTGTCTAGTCTTGCCTGTCCAGTCTGGTTTGTCTCTTTTCTATCGAGTTTAGTAGCTATATTTGGAAACTTAGATTTCAATAATCGCAAGTGTATACATTTTTCAAGTTTGGTTTCGAACTGCAGTTTTTGTTGTCAACTGCACTAACCTCGGTTAGCCCTCTGGGCTTGCGAGAAAATTAGATGGGTGTATATTGCTTGATCTCTTCGAGCTCTTCAGAGATTTTTAAAACTGCGCTGGTCGGTAATTGAATTTTGTTTTTTATTGGTTCGGATATCCAAAGCTTAATCAATTTCTTTACAACACCAAGACAGTACAAATGCATATAATCGAAGGGGATTTAGGAAAATATTAAAAAATTCGGAATGTCCAGTAGTATACTGACCCCCATATGGTAATTTTCATCTGATTAGATTTTTAATGTTGCGTCTGTTCGTTTTGGTGCATTTCGGGGAATGTCATACTGGACATGTAAGATCCTTCAGTTATACATTTTGTACAGCTATAATATCCGGTATGACCTTTTGTAAAGCAAACAAATGATTTTGCTGGTGCATCAGCAATAAAACAATGCAGTTTTATCGAGTATTATTGCGATATGACAGTCCTTTCAGCATGAGACTACTAATTTCTTCCACAAATAATCCAAGAATTTTTTTGGCGGCTCGAAATTCTAGACAGTAAGACTAGACAGATTAGATTAGACTACACTAAAAATATTCAAATTCGTAAACATAAATTAGGGTATTTTATATATATATATATATATATATATATATATATATATATATATATATATATATATATATATATATATAAATATATATACTTCTTCTTCTTTTATGACGCTTTTATGAAGTCTTTTCGATGGGATTGTTCTAGCCTTGCGGTCTTCCCAGTACTTTTTCATACGTTCTGATCTTCGTGCTCGTTCGTCAATTGAAAATACAAGTGTTGTGATTTTCTTCTTTGTGATTTTCTTCTAGCATTCTCATTATCTGCCCCAGTCTCCTTTTTCTCATAGTGGCAGCAATCAGTCAGACTTTGTTGGACACTATCCAGCACTGTCCGTTTTTCTGGTATTTTTTATTGATGCACGTTCTTCCAATTCTTTCGAAAAAAATGAGCAAGGTGTGCGCGTAGCTGATTTGGCAAGGCAGTACGGGCGTAGTATTTCAACAATGTACACTTACTTCAACGATTAAACACTACTGTGCTTAAACAGAAAGAGTCGATATAAAGTATAACGCCAGCTAAAGGCGTTACAATAATTTCAAAGCTCTCTCCATGAAAAGATTGAAGATATGGTGGTGACGACTTGTACTGCGACTTTTATAGATCTATTGTACCGCACCCTCTTCCTCTAAGCGTTGGTGTACTTACCCATTTAGAGCGCTTTCTTTAGTCCTGATTCCTTTAGGAGTTTCAGGATCTGTGTATAATTCAAGGACTGCAACACCTCTGCGTTCAAGCATTGAGCCCCGAGGTACATCTCTCTTTTGCGGATCTGTGCTCCGCAGTTTTTGAGCAGATGTATGGGGGTTTCCTCTGCTGAACCACATAATCTACATCAGTCATCCTCCTCTAGCCCTAAGGCCTTGAGGTGTTTTCTAAGTCTGCAATGTACCGTCAGGACTCCTGTCAGAATAGTAAGCTTGTTCCTGTTTAGTTTCAGGCAAGCTTTTGTTCTTTTCTGGTTAAAAGATCCCAGCAACATTGTCTCAACCCTGGAAGTTCTTTCCAGGTTTTCACCCATTGTTCTCTTATTTCTTCATCTAAACTTTTGTGGATGGTGTTCATTAGGGTGGAGCGAAATATTTTTTTTGGGTTGTGAGTGATCTAATAGTGAAAAATTGGTGCCTTTTAGACTCAAATTAATCCGTGCAATATATTATTTGATTTGAATTATAGTAATAGCCTCCGCAACGTCATTGAATTTTTCAAGAAATATGGTTTACAGACTAATTGAAATTTTAATGAACAGACGTATTTTATTCCAGAAATTATTATAACTACAGTTTATTTTCTATACAAAACCAAAAAAATGCATGATCTTTAGTTTTTAATATAAAATAAGGGGAGTGAGGGAGCGCAGGATTTGAACACTTGTTCACAAAATTGACGACGTTGGCTGCCAGTTCTCAATGCATAAAAAAATCACGATTCGGTGCAATAATAGCCAAAATGGAATCACGAAATGCAATGCCTAAATTTGAGACAAAAAGAGATTTTCGAGCAAATTAATTGATTTTTTTTAATAATATTTTTATAAATGTTATATTTTTGATTAAAGGTGATTAATATATATATATATATATATATATATATATATATATATATATATATATATATATATATATCTGAATTATATATTGTATTTCATTTATCACCCATTTATCATTATAATTAAGCTTAATATGTGGCCATAACTGCACTAGACTTTTATTAAACTTTTTGAGGCCAGTGCGGAGGCAGAAGATATTTATCAAATTAATTCAAAAATTATACATATTTTAACTTTAATATAATGCACCAATTCCCCCCTATTACAACTTTAAATCTCGAAAAAAATATTTTTGCATACATCCGTGCTCCACCCTAGTGTTCATACCCATGCCGCAAAATGGTTCTGGACCTATAAAGGAATTACTGGATCTCTTGTTTGCTAGGTGATCAGCTTCTTCGTTTCCGTCTATGCCAGTGTTTCCTGGTATCCAGTATAGCGTTACTTTATTATCTTTGCCAAGCTTGTTTAGCTTTCCCACACAGTTCCATACTAGTTTGGATCTTATGGTGTATTAGCTAATGACCTTGGTGGCTGCTTGGCAGTCTGACAGGATAGCAATTCGTTTTTTGCGATAATTCCTGTCGAAGTTAAATTGTGCATAACTTTAGATTGCGTGTACCTCTGCTTGGAAGATACTTGGGAAATGAAAAGATGGAGAAACTGCTGATGGTTTGGGTGACGGAGAAGCAGCTTAAAGGCGATACCTTAACACAGGGCATCATATGCGAGAAGGCACGAGCGATTTACGATGATTTACAGAATCAGACCCCGCGCACTTTCACGGACGAGGCATCGGAAGACTAGTTTAAAGCCAGTCGAGGCTGGTTTGACAAGTTTAGGAAACGGACCGGCATCCACTCCGTTGTCAGGCATAGTGAGGCAGCAAGTTCGAATGAGAAGGCAGCTGAGGATTATCTCAAAACTTTTTCCGAACTGATAGAAGCCAATGGATACATCCCCCAGCAAGTCTTCAACTGTGGTTTTTCTGGAAGAAGATTCCGAATAGGACTTACATAACGGCGGAGGAGAAGATAATGCCAGGCCACAAACCCATGAAGGATAGACTAACTCTCGCACTGTGCGCCAATGCGATTGGCGACTGCAAGATAAAGCCTCTGCTTGTATACCATTCGGTAAACCCCAGAGACTTTAAATCACATAGAATTTTAAAAGAAAAACTGAAAGTTATTTGATGGGCAAACCTGAAGGCATGGGTCACTAGGCAGTTTCTTTTGCAGTGGGTAAACCTGGTTTTTGGCCTTTCTGTTAAGAAATATCTACAGGAATACAACCTACCCATGCAAGCCCTTCTCGTCCTCGACAACCAAACCACAAAGATGACATCCTCGAAGAGTTCAAGTTTATAAAGGTTCTCTATCTACCACCTAACACCACTGGATCAGCAGGTTATTTATAATTTAAAAAGCTGTATACTAAGCACCTGTTTTGTACGCTGCTTTGAGGTGACAGAGAACACAAACTTCACCCTTCGAGAGTACTGGAAAGATCACTTTAACGCCGTGATATGCCTCAGAATTATTGATCGGGCCTGGCTGAGTGTTACAACAAGGACATTAGCCTCTGCATGGAAGAAGCTGTGGTCTGAGTCTGTAGCCGAAAGGACCTTCGAAGGATTCGAACCCGAATCCGGATTCGAAAGTGCCAGTGGAGGAGGAAATTGTGTCTCTGGGAAAATCGATGGATGAGAGAGTGATGGATGAGAGAGACGTGAACGAGCTCGTCAAGGAGCACTCTCAGGAACTGACGATCGAGGAATTACGAGTTACAGTCGCAACAGCATTCGGGGGTTCTGCAAGAAATTGGTTTCGCGAAAGAGCCAGAGGTGGAGGAGGTTATCTCTACAAGTGAGATAAAAGAGATCTTGGGAATGTGAAAAAAAACACCAACGAAAAAGTTGCAACTGGACGTGCATCGGAGCTATTTGAAGCCTATCTCATTCCCGCAGCATTCTGAAAGGGAGGAAGAAACAAACCTCCTTGGACAGTTTTTTTTTAATCCAGCGAAAAAGACCAGTGAAGAGAAAAGCCGTGACTAAAATTAGGCATACAGTAGCATTTTAGTTGTGTGTAAGTTGCATTTATGTGACAAAAATACAAATAAGTATGTACACGTTATAAAACGTGTTTTTTTTTGCTTTACATTCTCTTTTTTATGTTTTTACCCAATATTTGTCATTTATTAATACATTTTTCTTATTCGAAAACTCGTAACAAATGCAATTGGTGGTAGAATTTTTGGGGCTGGAACGGATTAATGGCATTTCAATTGATTTCAATTGGGGAAAATGCTTTGAGATACGAGCAAATTGACATACGAGCAAGGTTACGGAACGAATTAAACTCGTATCTCGAGGTACCACTGTATTGTTATAAAAAGTCACAGTTTCGGGTAATTTCATAGAAATGACATAAAAAAATGCAGTTATTTTGATTGGTTTGGTATAAGTACCAATGCTAATCAAAATTAATTATCACTACAAATGTCATGACAATCGCTTAAAAAAAATAAGGTGGAGTAGGAATTTGAAAAGAAAATTTTAAAAGCAGTCATTTTGATTGGTGTGGTAAATCTAGTGCCAAATAATTGATCAATAGACCTTTTTACTGATAGTTTAGCGCATCCGCGAAGTTTCAAAGGCGGGAATACGAAAGTTTCGGGCAAATAATAAGGTTATAAGTACGTCAAAAAGTTCGGGCAAACATAGCGAAAATTCACACATGCGCACAAAAAAATTTCAACTATGAAATAGTTATTTACATTAGAGTGCGGAAACATTGATTTTACAATGCAATAGCTCGTTTGGGGAACGATACCGAAGGGCGAGTTCCCCATTTGCTGGAGCATTGTAAAATCATTTCCGCACGAAATTTGTATAAGATTTTTTGGCCGACAATTATTATTCAAGAAGCAAATAGAATTAGATTAATTAAAATATTGGAAATTATTTAATTTTTTAATGTTGGTACTGACAAACTTTGACATTTTTACTAATACAAATTTATTAGTTTGGTTATGTCATTTTTCCAAATGTCAGACGCACAGTAAAATTTAAAAAATCATTTATTTTCTACATTATCGTGACACATGTGGAGTAAACTAACGTTTTTTTAATTAGATTTTATTGTCTTATACTTAATTTAAGTGTCCCTGAAAGGTTAAAATTTACTGGTTACTTTGCCGCATCGTAGCCGTACTTTGCAACATTGTACGTACAAATCTAGTTTCGGTGGACGTATACACGATGTCAAAGATAGCTTTACAATTCAGGAGGCCAAAAAGGTCGTATTAAAACAAAGTATTTTATTAGTACGGATCTTAGATAGTATTCTAATAGATCAGTATTTTTGTAGCATTTATTTGGATTATAAAGATAGATTTATTTGGATTAATAGTTATGATTACATACTTTTACTTAAATATACCCTGATTTTAGCATTCTAACCTAACCTAACAGTTGACATATTTAATTGTATCTAAAGTGTACACAATGTACACTTGCCAACTGGGGTGGCAGTAGTAGTATATGGACCGTTTATTTTGAAAGTGGTGTAAATCCATTTTCTCTTGTTTCCAGAAAATTAAAGTTTAACATATCCGATAATTAGAAAACTTAGGAAAATTATATGAAGTCTGGCAATGTTTCTACTGTTTTATCAATATGTAATTTGGTAACATAAATTTGTTTTAGGCGTATTTTACTAAACTGATGTATAGTTACGGGCTGCAAATGGACTTGCACCACTTTCAAAATTAGACAATTGTAAAAATCGTTTAATTTATATTTTGAAAAATCAAATATCACTTAAAATATAATTCAAATTAATCCTATTTTATTTACAAATAATTACAAGACATAAAATATATGTAGTATTTTTAATTTAGACGCTAATTACATTGTTAAAATTAGAAGATATTGATAGTATTTACTTATGCTGTGCATGTGGCAGTGTTTCGAAATATGCATGATGCAACAGAGGTATATAAGGTAATAACTTCTTGGTACTAAGGCATCTTAGTACAACAATGCCAGGGCGATTTTTTCAAATTTTAGCGGTCTTCTAGGACGTGTAGGTAATAAATTTATAGTTTTAAATTCTTTGTCCTTCATTGATGTTTTATATAAAATAGTGTATGGTGCACTTTTGAGAAACATCATCCAACATATTTGCAACCAATTTGCCTGTTCTCCATTAGTGTTTTTTCTTATCTGTATTTTTAATCGCATTTTTAAGAGTTTTTATTGAAACGAAATTCTCTTGTTTCATTTCATGTAAAATGAATTTATCATATCTACATTGTGTTATTACATGGTGGCATTATTTGGTGTGTACATAAAATTCTGTTTTGCGCAATGCCATTACTATGATGCCAAAATCTGCATCGTTCGGAAGGTATAAATGCCCCGAGGGTATAAATTTGTGATCAATTTTGTCAATGTTATTTTCCAACGACTGCACAACCTTCAACCACTCATGGCATCAATGCCATTTGTAAATTTAGATTTTGCCCAGTACATATGTCACTGTAGGCAATAACATGGCAATGGGTCGTTACATTTTCTAAATGTTCCAAACAGCAACAGTAACTCTTGACACATAGAAAACAAATGTAAAATAACAGGGTACTAATACTAATCGGCATCGATATATCTGCCAATTGGACTTATTTTCATATTGGACTTATTTTCATTTACTGACCAATTTTAAATTGTACAAAATATGGGAATTTTTTAAGAAATTAAATACGAATTAGTTATACATGACAAATTTACATTAAATTTAACATGAATTAAGTGATATCTCATTTTTTTCAAAAATGGACTTACACCACTTTCAAAATAAACGCTCCATAAATTTGCCGGAAAATATAAACATTAATCCGAATATGCACTTGTATCATAACATTCATAACTTATATAGTTTTCTTTCCTTAGTTCTTAATTTGTGTTTTTGGGTTAGAGGACATTAATAAGTAAAAATGCAGAGCCATAAATAATATATAATCTTTCAAAATAATTTAATTATAAATTGGTCTTTAAACAAAATACAAAGTAACTAAAGCGAAATACAGCTTGAATATATAAATATATTCAACCGGTTCGTAGCTCTATAATATTATGTCTTATTAGTCTTATTATACAGCTACGAACAGGTTGAGTATTTATAATATATTCAAGCTTTATTTCGCTTTAGTAAGTTTGTATGATTGTGTCTATAATTGATATGGTTTCATCCAAATCTTCAAATATCCTTTAAATCAATAACTGAAACTAAGTTCAGATCTTGTAGTAGAATGCAGTTCAGGTCTTTCTATATACTTGTCAAATCAAAACCCAACCTCGGCAGCCCGGCACATGGTGTTCAAGCTAATGTAAGTGTATTCCATTTTATAATTTCGAAATAGCAAATTTATAATTTCAAAAAGCTACAATGATGAGAGATAGATCTCAAAACGAATCTAGAGATGGCTGACTATTCACTTAATTTAAATTGAAAGAATATTCAAAATATATTCAAAATAAAAATAATGAATTAAATTATTTCAATCACATTTTAACTTATAACTTAATTATAACATTTTAACTTAACTTATATACAAATATATTTTAATATCACAACTATACGTTGAAAAACGCGGTAAAACTAGTTGTTAAAGCTAGACATTTGAAGCTGAACTCAGATTTAAACACACATTTACTTATCAATTTGTCAAATGCATACATAAACCAGGAAATGTGTTCATTTGACAATTTTGTACCATAACATATACAGGGTGTTTCATAAATGTATGCATAAGCCGGAAAATGTGTACATTTGACGATATTGTACCGTAACATATACAGGGCGTTTCATAAATGTCCAGCAGATATTCTAGGGCGTGTTTTAGAGCCCAAAAGAAGAAAAAAACTCCCAATAAATGTTTCCGAAAACGCTTCCTAACTCAGGTACAGCCATTAAAAGGAGGTGAAAAAATTTGGTTGATGGTTGCTGATTTGTTGTGTCCAAGATCCTTTGTTTGCGAGGCGGGTGCCTCACACAAGATTATTGCTAATATCCCAGACGTAACTAATGACAATTGATTCAATTTTTTTGTGTACTCGTTACTAGTGCCGAACTACCTTTTGTGTTTATTTTCCTCTTGATAGCCAACCAGTGGGGGAGAAGGAGCGATCTCTAGGACCCCTACGAGGAACGACCTTTATATTTTAACAAATATGTTTTTCATCTTAGCATTTAGCAAATGCTTGACTAGATGAAATTTTTCGCAATAAAAAAATACACAGATACCTTTTCAGTGTCGTTACTTTGTTACTGTGGATGAGAATAACAGTTTTCGAGTAAAAAAAAAATAAACGTATTTCTTTGAGTATGATATTTTGATAAAAACAAACAAATCTGTTCTCTTTTTTTACTCCAAATTTACTATTTGTTTTAGTACACGTTGGTTTAGTACACTTAATTGTAATGATAAGAAAAAAATATTTAGTGCAGCTTTATCATTTGGCATTTTGTGTCTGTCCGTCGAAGAAAACAGTTAATGTCGACCTTTTTCTGTAATATTGCAATTGGTTGCTTTTACTAATGCTGAGTACGCAGACATGCGTCTCATGTATGGTTTGGCTAAGGGAGCCGCAATTAAAGGAATGCGACTTTACCAAGACAGCTACCCCGATAGAAGAATACCCGATAGAAAAAGTTTTGAGGCCGTCGATATGCGTTTGAGGAAACACTGTTGATTGGAATAATTGCATTTTGCGTGAATTACATTTACGGACAAATAGTCCGCAATCCAGATGTTGAAGAGCAGATCCTGGAGATTGTTGATTCAAATCTAACGACAAATACTCCAAAAGTTGCTTCTGTTAAATTAATACCCGATACGTATATGGAGATAGACTTTCCCCACTTCTCTTCAACTGTGTCCTTGAAAAGGTTATGAGAGAACGTCGCAAGGAACTGAACAATTTGGGTGCTCGTAGTGGTATCTACCTTGGACGTAAGAACGATGGACTGTTTGTAGATTGCCTGACTTTTGCCGATGACATGGCTGTTTGCTGATTCTCTTGAGATGGCAACAATGCAGGTAAACTGCCTCAGAAAACAGGCTGCCACAGTGGGTCTTCAAGTGTCGCTGGAGAAAACAGAATTATACTACACGTCTCGTTCTCGATGATTTGTAGTCTGCTCGTCATTGCTTACATTTCACACTTTTTAGAGTTTGAAATTTGGCGCCTAGGCTAGTGTGGACTAGCCGGCCCGGACCTGTACAGTCATATTTGTTCGTTGTGTTTGACGTTTCACACGTACTGAGTACTTTTAGTATACAAAAATTACCAAATCTAAATAAGAATAGAAGGTTTAAATGTCAGGAGATAAGAAGAAGAGAAAATCATGTTCACGATCACGAATAGAGATAGGAAGAAACCAAAAACGGATGGAAGACTGGAAAAAATTGGAAAACAGATCGATAACCTCAAAAACATCATTTGTAAACTGGCAGAATTAAATAAAAACCACTGATAAAAATCAGAATGGAGATGCAGGTATCACATAAAAAGTATTTAGCCTCCTTACGAGACAATTCAAAAATGATTAAGTGTGGATTCATTCACATTGAAATAGGTTTTTTTATTTTTTCTTTGTACAAAAGCAACATGTACAAAAAAATGTCTATATAACAAACTGTCCATACGACAAACGGTCTATATGACAAACTGTTTACATGACAGACTGTCCAAACGACAAACTGTCTCTATTACAAAAAAGATATATAAGTTTCCGTACGAAACATTATAACAAAAAAGTATTTAGTCTCCATACGAGACATTTACTTACAAAATGCTTAAGTGTGTTGATTCAAACACATTTAAGTGTGTTTTTGCATAACAACTTGTAGAAAAACTGTCTATATGACAAATTGTCTAGACGACAAACTGTCTATACAACAAACTGTTTATACGACAAACTGTCTGCATAACAAAGATATTAGAGTTTCCACAAGAAACCTATAGCACATTAATAAAAGTATTTAGTCTCCATACGAGACAGTTACTTAACAAATGTTTAAGTGTGTTCATTCATTCACACTTAACTATGTTTTTACACAAAAACAACATGTACAAAAACTGTCTATACGACAAATTGTCCAGGTGACAAACTGTGTTTAAGTATTTAGTCTCCATACGAGACTTTTACTTAAAAAATGCTTAAGTGTTCATTTACACTTAAGTATGTTTTTGTACAAAAACTGTCTATATGACAAACTGCCTATGCGACAAACTGTCCATACTACAAACTGTCTGTCGAACAAACAAGATATATGAGTTTGCATATGAAACCAGTATGACATAAAGAGTATTTAGTCTCCATACGAGACATTTTCTTAAAAAATGCTTAAGTGTGGTGATTCATTCACTCTTAAGTATGTTTTTTCTTGTACAAAAACAACATGTACAAAAACTGTCTATATGACACACTATCCATTCGATAAACTGTCTATGACAAACAGTTTATACGACAAACTGTCTATAAGACAAACTGTCCATACAACAAACTGTCTGTAGAACAAAAAAGATATATGAGTTTCTATATGAAACCAGTATCATATAAAGAGTATTTAGCCTCTATACGGGACAATTACTTGAAAAATGCTTAAGTGTGGTGATTCATTCACACTTAAGTATGTCTTTGTACAGAAATTACATGTACAAAGAGCTGTCTATACGACAAACTGTTTATACGAAAAATTGCCCATATGACAAACTGTCAATACGACAAACTGTCCAAACGACAAACTGTCCAAACGACAAACTATCTGTAAGACAAACTGGCCATACAACAAACTGTTCATACAACTAACAGTCCATACGACAAACTGTCCAGTAGACGAAGTTACAAAAATACTTACAATAAAGGTCTATATTATAAAACAATTTTATTTTTTTGAAAAAAAAAAAATCTGGATAAATTCAGATAAATTTCTTCCCAAAAGCAAGAAATAGCTCTTACTGAAGACGTAGAAGCAACTAATGCTAGGAGAGCATTCTGACTCTAAAAAGGAAATTCCAATAAAAACAAATCCTCAATCAAAGAGGTACAATACGACAGAAGCATCGAGTCGGTCATCAAATCACCAGCAGCCCCTAAGGAAGTAGATGAGTCAGCATCCAGTCTAAAATACTTCACGCAAAACTAGGAAAAAATTACCTAGGATAAATTTGTCCTAGATTATCTGAAGGGTTATAAAATACCGTCCAGAGAAATCCATATCAAACAAAACCACTAACAGACCAAAATTGGGCTAAAAATGGTATTATAAAAAGTAGGCATGAAATAAATAAGCTCTTAGCTAAAAAAGTAATTGAATCTTGTCAAAATAAAGATAATGAATTCATTTCCTCTTTGTTCTTAGTTGACAAGCCAAGATGGCTCCAGTAGATTTATTATTAATTAAAAAAAAACTAAACACATTTATCGATACTATCCATTTTAAAAATGGAAGATATTAAGTCCACCAAACACTGGATATCTATTGGATCATATATGTGTTCGATAGATCTAAAAGATATTTACTACATTATTCCTACTTTAAAAATTTTAATTTAAGAGGCAGCTCTTTTTATGATCAGTTGATGATTATCTTCAGTTTTTTTATGCCTTCCCCTTGGTTTATGCACAAGTCCTTTTGTTTATACAGACAACTAGGTACTTTATCAATTATTTACCTTGATGATCTATTAATTGTGGGCGATTCGTATGAATCCTGTAAAAATTCATCAAATTTGGTGAAAAACAATTGGGCCTTGTCATAAACCACCAAAAAAGTTCACAAACACCAAGTCAGATATGCTTTTATTATAAAATCAGTAGATTTTAAACTTGTGTTGACAGACGGCAGCTTGAACAGGGTTGGCATATGGATCCATCTACTTTACAAGACTAGAAAGGCAAAAATAACTAGCCTTAATTTTAAGTAACAACGACTACGACAGTAGAAATTATGTCAATAAACTAATAATGGAAGTACTGTATTGGTGGAAAAGAAATACACGAACAGGTTCTAACCTAAATAGAATACTTCAGTTTAAACTTGAGATATCTTCAGATGCATCTCTGACCGGGTGGAGTGCACACTGCAATGACGTAAACGCTCATGGTTTCTGGACGAAAGTGGAAAGAAAATTTATCATAAACTATCTACAAGTATTATCAACGTTCTTTGGTCTAAGATGTTTCGCGAACAAAGTATCAGACGGCAAAATTCTCTTAAGAATTGATAATACGTCTCCAATTCCTATATCAATAGGACAGGCGTCATTCAATAGCCCCACTTAAATGCATTAGCAATAGAGGGGTGGCAATGGTGCGAGAGCAGAAAAATCTGGATTTACGCGTCATACATGCCGTCAGTTATGAATAAATAGGATGGTTTAGCATGGAATCACTAATATAGATACTGAATGGGAGCTATGTAAAGAGTAATTTGAAAAAATAAATCAAGTTTGTAATTTTCTCAATTGACCTTTCTTACATCAAGGTTGAATCAAAAATGCCCTAGATTTTGTTCTCGTTTCCCAGATCCAAACGTGATGACAGTAGATGTATTTACAATTATGTGAACCAATGAAAAATCTATGTTTTTTTCCTCCTTTCGCACTTACCCTTAGAACTCGCGAAAAATAATAACCGATAAAGCTGAGGGATCAGTCATGGTACCATTGTGGTCAACCCACCCTTGGAACTCGCTCTTTAAATCACTACTTACCGAACAGCGTTTAGGTAAAAACCTCACAAAAAATTATTATTGTCTCCTTCCAAGAAAGAAATACATCCACTGGCACACAAACTTTCTTTGGTTGCAGGTAACTTGTCCGCAAAGCGCTCCTAGGTAAAGGAATAAATGAAGAATCTACAGAAATCATGATCAAGGCCATAAAACCATCAACACTCAAACATTACCAAGGTACCTTAAAGCTATGGCGGAAACTTTTTACATCAAAAAATATTCCAATATTTAACGCAATTACAGTAAATATACTATAATACGTTTTCTAACGGAAAGTTAGACGTTTAGTTAGCTCCGATCTAGAACGGAGCAAGCTATGGGACTTTGAACTGCAACAGATCAGCTATATCACACATCTCTACTCAAGATCTCGGTAAGGATAAACTGCTGTCCCGATTCTTCAGGGGAATGTTTGAGGAACGACTACAAGGTTTAAATATACAAGTACAGCGGACACCAGTTTTGAATGACTTGGCCTGATTAAATCAGCTAAAAGTAGCTAAAAGCAGCTAAAGGGTGCCGCAGAAAAAGTATCAAAGATGCTTATTTTATCTACAGCACAGCAAACTATCGCACTAATTAATATAAAAAACATATCCATGGACAAATAGAAAATAACAATATAAATACCAGACCTGATAAAAATGTCCAAGCCAGGAAGAAATAAGTCAGAGCTTATACTACCTTTTGTATAAAGAACAACCTGGCCTATGTGCCGCTACAGCTGTAATTCACTACTTGAATAAGACAAAAGACCTAAGAAATGAGCAAAACAACAAATTACTCATATCAAACATCAAGCCATACAAAAACGTAACTTCTCAAACAATTGGTCACTGGGAAAAATCCTTGCTGTCTAAAGCAGGCATTGATACAAATCACTTCAATGCACATAGTACAAAATATGCTGCAGTATCAGTGGCTGGTTTTGGAAGTGGATATATATACACAACCAGATGTACTGCTGGTTGACCTCGACGGTCACAGACCTTTGCAAAACTTTACAATCGCCCGATCCAAGATAATAACGATACGTTCGCAAAATCTGTATTATCTAACGCACGGCAACTCTTTTCTTTATGGTTTCCACTCATGTAACATGATAAATGAATGAGTTTTCCTATACGCTAAAAGTCTACAAACCTTCGAGAACGAGACGTGTAGTATAATTGAACGATCAAATGAGCCCGCCGAAGGCGGGCGAAGTTCGATCGTGATTATACGAAACGTCTCGTTCGAAGATGATCAATCTCCCTCCCTACATGTACCCGTTATTAAACATACCCTAGATCATTGCAGGGAAATCATCTTGCAGGGAAAACTCAACTACAAAAATCTCTAAAAATATGACTGTACAGGGCCGGGCCGGCTAGTCCACACTAGCCTAGGCGCCAAATTTCAAACTCTAAAAAGTGTGAAATGTAAGCAATGACGAGCATACTACAAATCATCTTCGAACGAGACGTTTCGTATAATCGCGATCGAACTTCGCCCGCCTTCGGCGGGCTCATTTGATAGTTCAATTCTTCACCAATATTAGAGAAGCAAACAAAGAGATGTTACTAAAACTGGGAAACATTGGGAAACACAACAACAGGACTGAGAAATTAAGTATCTCGGCGAATGGATTGAACCCAACTTCCCAGAAAAAGCATCATTATCCAAGAGAGTCAGCAAGTTAGAACTAGTCTATCGGCCGACTAAGAACACTTACAATAAGAAATGCCTGTCACGCAACCTGAAACTTAAGCGCTACACATCAGTCTTACGACTAGAAGCCCTGTATGCCATGGAGTGTCTTTCCTTGAACCGAAGGGGTGTAATAGAGAAATTGGAAATCAGAGAGAGGAGAATCCTCAGGAAGATCCTAGGCCCGGTTTAGGAAAATGGGGAATTCCGAAGGCGGCATAACTCTGATCTCTACGAACATATTTAATTTAATTTAATAGATTTATTGCTCAACAGTGTCAAGACCAATCGCAGAGCATTACATAAATGACTTTCATTTAAATCTAAAGAGATGTAAAACGGGTCAAAACGTAAATCAAAATATATACAAACAATTTTGCACTAATAAAATAAAAACAGTAATACAGGAATTTCTTGATAAGTATAGTCAAAGACAAAAAACATAGGCAGACAAAAAAAGCAAATCAAAAGTACAAGGTCAAAATATAAAACAATGGTAATACTAAAAAATTAATAAATATGAATATATACAGTTTATAATTTTATAAAAAACACATACACATTGCAGATTGCAATGGAAGAGGGTGCTAATTTGTAAGGCTTTTGATAGCACTTGATTTAAAATCTTTATACGAACCAAAAATGTCACAATCGGAGCTGATTGAGTTATAGGTTGAGCAAATGTTATACAGGGGTGATATCAAGGCCGTAGGGCCCCCATATGAATGATTATAAAATGAGTCTGTCTGACGACTAGCAGCTCAGGGCACCAGAAAATTCAAATTATTGACGATCTCATGAGAGTCAAGGACGCTACGAACGGCCTTAAACAAAAAAACCAGACCCGCCAGTGATCGTCGAGTCTTTAGTGACAAAAACCCAAACTCAACTAGCAACAATGAGTGGTCGACGTGAAGAGGAGGAGGACCTCCGGACGATTTGAACCAGAGGAATTTTAAAAATTTTCTATGAATCATCTCCAACGCAGTAACATATTTTTTTAAATGAGGGTCCCAAATAATTGAGCCATACTCTAAAATGGATAACGAAACTGAAAAGCACCCTGAGCGCCAAATTATTATTAAAATTGCGTGAATTGCGTATTATGAATCCAATAGCCCTTGCAGCCTTGGACACTGTTGACAGGATGTGTTGCACAAACGAAAGATGCCAATCAAATATAACACCAAGATCCTTGACTGACTCGCAGCGATCAAGACAAATGTTAAACAGAGTATACCTGAACTCTTTGAATTTTGCACTTGCTGAGGTTTAGATCTAACTTATTGTCATCACACCATCTTTCCAAAATATTAAGGTTGGCTTGTAAAATGGAACAGTCAACAGGGTGCTTTATAGCCATGAAAATCTTAAGATCATCAGCAAATAATAAATGAGGAGAGGATAGAGAAGCACTCAAGTCATTAATGAATAAATTAAATAACATCGGCCCAAGGTTGGATCCCTGAGGAACACCAGAGGTGGCTACGAATTCAGCCGATGAAAATCTGCCGTGAAAAACGAACTGCATTCTATCCGCTTGGTAAGAAGATAATAATATACCAAGATTGTTGTCAAAGCCAAAAGAATGCAGCTTATTAATAACGACTGCATGATCTATGCAGTCGAATGCTTTAGCAAAGTCTAATTAGATGCAATATGGCTACCATAAAGGTAGCCAGTGAAGGCTACCAAGTTTGTCACCGTTGAACGACCCTTCATGAATCCATGTTGTTTAGTGGAGATAAGATGTTTGATACGAGGGAAGATGGAGTTAAAAAGGATAGATTCAAAGAATTTGGAAAAAATGGAAATTATGGCGATGGGACGATAGTTCTTAATATCAGACTGTAAGCCAGATTTGAGGATTGGACAAATCTTTGTGGCTTTGCAAATAGCTAGAAACGTGCAATCATGCAGGATCTTGTTAAAAAGGTTGGTGAGTGGAGGCGCAAAAATATGCGCACAGTCCCGAAGTAAGAATGCTGGAATCAGGTCAGCACCGATGGTCAAGTTACATTTGTCTCGCTTGAGAGTTGATAAAACCTCATCTTCATTAACCTTAGTAAAGCTGATCAGTGGAAGATTCAGACCGGAGACATCCGAAAAGCTAGTATTGGGAGAGGAGGGTCTAAACACTCCCTTAAAGTAGCTAGCAAAACCGTCAACAATAGACTGAGGAGTGTTAATGGTGCAACATTCCAAAAACATTTCCCCCGGTATCCGGCTTTGACGCTTTTTCGATCTAATAAATGTCCAGAAACGTTTGGGATCAGCGGAAATATTATTGGCTGACTCCGATATGAAGTTAGAGAAGGCGGTTCTAATCTGTAACTTTACCAACGTTCTGATATGCTTGAACCTTGAGTAGTCAAGTAAAGATTTAGATTTTTTATAAGCATGATGAAGAGCACGTTTCCTACGCAGAGTATCAATAATGGAGGGTGAAAACCACGTAGGATAGGTGGATCGAGAAGAGGATCGAGGCGGAACAAATTTATCTAGAATAGAATAAAGGCAGGAGTAAAATGTATCTAAGAGTTCACTTGATGATTTGTTGGACTCTTCAGTTACAATAAAGTCAGTATTATTAAGGGTCAGGTAGAGCGCCGGAAGATCGTCACGGCGGAAATTGTATGACTTGCTGTTGGGATGTAACCGATTATTTTGCGTAAACTTAGGCGTGCCTTGACTGGCATGGATCGTTAAAGATGCCAATAAGGCGGGATGATAGGGATCCTCAGGGACAACAGGGCAATGTTCCTTAATAACATCTGCACTCAGATTACTAAAAACGAGATCTAGCATATTATCGCCAGAATTCGTGATAGTATTCACTTGTTTAAGGTTACACAGAGAAAAAAAAATTGTCGATCGAGGTGGATTTTCTAGGGGCTAGGTTACACTGTGAAAGATTCAAGTCACCGGCTATGACAATGTTATCGTAAGTGCATGACATAATGAAGATTTCGAGATATTCAAAAAAGGACTCGAAATTCAAAATCGAGGTATTGGGAGGGATATAAATGCATACTATCAAGCATTTGAAAAAACCAATAAAACAGGTGCAAGCAAACATATCGATGGAATAAGTTCGAGATTAGTACAGTGTCAACAGGGTTCGAGCTAAAACGCTTGTTGTTGGTAACAATAAGAACTCCACCTCCTCTAGTGAGACCTGATTTAGAGAAGTTACCTTCAGACCTAAATATCGTAAATGATGGTGGTATCAACTCACTGTTCAGCACGTTATCGTGAAGCCAAGTTTCAGTGCAGAAGACAAAGTCAAAATCATAGTCGTACATTGCTGGATATATTAAATCGAACTTAGTGTTGAGACCTCGGACATTTTGATAATACACACTGAACTTCAGACCAGTCAAGAGAGATTGTTTTTCTGGAGTAGGAGATTTATCTCTAATACCGTCTGCTACTATGTTAGCGACCCCAGTCGAAGTCAGATTGCCAATAGAATTAAGGAGTTCCCGTATAGGTTTTGATCTAGGTAAGTGTACGAATTCCCTAATGGTAATGTTAACAGGCCACTTCCCTGGGCCAAGGAATCTGGTCACATCAGTTTCATTCAATCCCATCTTGAACGTGCTATACCTACTACTAGAAAATAAATATTGAGATGCTCTCTGACTGTGCAAGGAAAAGAAGGGTAGCTTTCTATGACCACGTTGCAAGATTGCCTCCAAACCGCCTAACCAACCGTATGTTCACCTTCTGGCAAAACAAGAAGCTTCGTACCACTTGGTTGACAGAGGCCGAGAAGGATATTAAAGAACTGGGAATAACAGATCACAAAAACAGAGAGTCTGTGAGACGCACCCTGAAGGAAGTCCATGGATTTCAGGAGAAACCTCGAAGGAAAGGTACCCCCTGGACAGAAGAGAGAAAGGAGTTACACCGGCAGAAGATGCGAAAATACTGAGCAAATGTCAAAGCCCAACAGTTGAACAAGCGTGGTCCAAAGTAGGCCTATTCAAAAGAAGAAAGAGAAAGAAGAAGAAGAATACCTAATCTACTAATCCACAAAAATTTAGTCGCTGGCTGCTGATTCGTTGTGCTCAAGATCCTTTGTTTGAGACTAGGGTGCTCTTTACAAACGTAGCAACCTTTGCATGAGATGGAATTATGAATTACTTTAACATGCACTGCTGGGCAGACGAAAATGTTCATACTGTCATGTGAGACCTCATCAGCAACGATTCTCCATTCTTGTCTGGTGTGGTATTTTTGGCGATGTATTAATCATATTCTACTAGGGTGGTTGACCGGAGAAGTTTATCGACATTTTTAAAATATTTTTTTTTATTTAAGCGTTGAATTGTCTCTTTTGACTATACGCCAAATGTGGTTCATGCACGACGGAGACCGATGGCGCATTTTTGGGCGTTAGCGAGAGCTCACCTACATAACGCTTTTCTATTTAGGCGGATAGGTCGAGGCGGTCCAGTTGTTGGCCAGCAAGGTCACCGGACATGAACCCCTTGGACTACTATTTTTTCGGTCACTTAAAAACTTGGTCTATGAAACAGTAGGGGCGCATCTGGCGGAACTGCAGCGTCGTGTGAAAAATGGATTTTTTCATCGTTTTCATCATTACTGCGACCTGCTGAAGCTTGTGTTGGGATTGAGGGACGGCAATTTGAACATCTATTGTGAATTAACTATTACGTTTCAGTGCTAATTCAAAACTGAAATTAAGATTTGTTTGGTTTCTTTGACTGGATTATCTATAAATTTTTCTTTCCAAAACTGTTATCCTGAGCGACAGAAACAAAGAGTACGTTTTCAGTGTAGTTTTTGATTGCGAACAATTTCATCTAGTCAAGCATTTGCTAAATGTACAAATAGAAAAAATATCTGCAAAAATACAAAAGTCATTCCCGTATGTAACGCCTCTGGTTGGCTATCAAGACGAAAATAAGCACAAACGGTAGTTTCTCGCACCAGTATCGAGTAAACATAAAATATGAATCAATTATCATTATAAATATCAGTTGCTTCTGAGGTATTAGCAAAAATGTTGTGTGAAGCCACCCCTTTAAAGGGAAGTACCTCAGTTAGGAAAAGTTTTTGGACACATCTTTATTGAAACTTTTTTCTTATTTTCGGGTGTAGAACACGCCCTAGAATTTCTGTCGAACATTTATGAGACACCATGTATAAATATTTTTGATAAACATGAAAATGCAAACTGAAACAGTGTTTTTGGTGTGTTTTGTTTGTAGCATTTGTGAAATAGTTCCGGTCTACTGGATTTTGAAACAATAGAGTCGGCAGCAACGGTGTAAATGGGCTCGGTGGATAAATCAAAAAATGACGCGGAAACGCGCAAAAACTGAGCGAAAAACTGAAATATTAATAATAATGAATTTGTATACGGTCGACATTTTGCAAGTCCAACTGCAAACAATACATTTTGTTTTATTTCCAATTTCGTTTCACACACTTCATAATTGCATTGGGCTTTGTCCAAAAGTTAATTCTAATAAAAAAATTGAATTTAAATTACAAAATAATTAACAAATTTAACAAATTATTACAGAAATAATCATACTAAACTAGTTCATCTACATTATTTGTCTTAACTTTTCTGTCTATGTAGTCAGTTTTGTGAATCTATTTTATATATCGCTTATGTAGATTTAAATATCGATTGTTGACTCGAGTCTGTTTTATTATTATTAGCTTTATTATATTTTATAATTAGTGTGATGAAGTAAATTTAGATAATGTCAGGGATATCGTTAGTGGTCCTGTCTAGACCTTTCGAAAAACGTGAAATGTTAAAAGAAAATTTGCGGGGAAGGATAATGGAATTCCCGTATAGAGATACAGGAGAGAATGCGGCCGTCGGCCCGTGAAGTTTAAATTAGCTTGTTGATATTTTCTGTCCTGTGTGTCCCGAAGCGCGGCCCAGCGTGTGTATAGAGAGGGAGAAAAATCGAGGACATTCTCGAGCCCGCATTGATTTCCCGACATTCGAAACTTCGCCTTGTTTTTCACGGATTCCGTGCGGACAATGGGAATATCTCCAATAAGAGAAAACACCAACGATGTTTCAAAAGTCAAAGGCAACTAACTTTACAGTAAATAGCAGATTAATATAAAGAATATTAAAAAAAAATAACTCTGTGGTAAAAGCATCGACAGGATTAAAGAGACGGACAAAAAATACATGAAACTAAACAGTCAAGACACAAATAGACAAACTATAAAACTGTTAAACAAAAATATGTATTCCAAACTTTATTACAGATATTTCAAGTTTTTGAAGTAAAACATATTTAGACACGAATTGAAAGTAATTAACACATTGCAGTCCGTTGACGTACTAATACGTTTTCTGCATTTGAAATATGGTAGCTGACGAAGTAGAAATGCGTCAATTTCTAATCTAAGTATAGGAGGCGTTGACGTAACACCACATTATTTTTTGTTTTGAATCTTTCTTCAATGGAGGCCGACTGAAGAATTGTTTGCAGTTTTCCGTTTCGTCTGCGAATGTTTTGAAGAAACGAAATTAGAGAATTGATTAGATTTCTTGGAGTTTTGAGAAATGTTTGTTTTGAACATCTTGGGAAAACCATTTGGTTTTGTCGAGTTTTGCTCGATTTTGTGGTTACTTGAAGTTATTGAAGTTTGGAGATTTTCCTCGATTTTCGGAAAAATATTTACCAACATTTTAGTCCAAACCATGAGGAACTGAACAAGTCATTAGAATCTAAAATTTTCCCTTGATTTTGAGAAGAGGAGTTTTCTGCATTTATTATTAAATATTGTTATTTATTGTTTACATTTTTTGTATAATTTTACTTTAATATTTTTGTTTGTCTTATTTTAACAAATTTGCGTTATTTTTTCCAAACAATCGTTTTATGCTTCCAAATTTTGGTTTAAAAAAAAACATTGCAAATTTATCACGAGGAATAATAAATTTGCCACAAGTGCATTCCTTAAATCTTCCAGTTCATAAAATTGAAATGCAGACTAAGAGAAGTGGAGTTTTTATTAATTTTAAAAATTTGTTTTTACTAAAGTTGTTGGAAGATTTCTCTTCTGGAGATTTTGGAAAATATTGATTTTTGGATTTTGGACCACATTTGAAATTGTCAGAAAATTCATAAATTTTTCTTGATTTTTGGAGAAACTACAGCTAGCATTTTGTACCGAGCCTTGTAGAACTAACGAATTTTGCTTTGCGCGGAATCAAAGAACCAAAAAGTAATTGGGTTTTGGATACTGTTGACGGTCGAATTGTAAATTTGAATCTTGAACAGAAGAACTGAAAATCCCTCGTTTAAATCCTAGGAAAGATCCAAAAAAGGTCATCAGAAACACTTTTAATTTGGAAAGTTTTCCATTTGTCCTTTGCTTTCCGAAAAACTATTCCTAATAGCATTTTGAACCAGAAAACTTACAAATTTGCAGATGTTTTATTTTTGTTATCGCGGGGCTTGTAAAGTGTTAAGATCTTTTTCTAAACGTTGACTGGCGGAAATAAGGTTAGGTTAAGTCATATCTACCTAGATACCGCACTTTAACAGTTACAACATTTTGACATTTCTCAACATTGAATAATTTTAAAAAGTATATATTCAGTAACCCGCAACACAAAAAATACTCAAATTTCTCTCTTGCCCTTTTAACTTCATTAAGAGTACCTATTAATATTTTGATGATGAGTGTCGCCGCATCGGGGGACCGCTATGTGAAGAAGTATAAATAATTATACCTACACAGATATAACGAATAGAAAATACCTACTACTTTCAAATTGTACGTATGAACTTAGATGTATCAATCTAGCTTACAAAGTCTACAAAGTTCTTGCAGAGTTTCGATATGGTATACAGCTCGGTGGCGCCAAAGAGAACGGGCAGACACTTGGGAGCAGACGCAATTTTTCGGATTAAATTAATCAAGACTGAAAACTAAACGATTGGATATTGCTGTTTTGTTACTTACATACGTTGCTTACACTGACTAGGTGCTTGTATAATCCATGCTTTACCATTATCAATCTCCTTTTTATTTCTTTGTATTCTGGTTTTATTATTTGATTTACTTCCCTTTGATTAGTTTTTAGATTTGATTAGTCAAATATTACTTCCTTATTTTCCTTATTGTCACTTCCATATGAATAGTCCCCCGGCGCGGCGACGCTCGTCATCAAAATATTAATAGATACTTCTAATGAAGTTAAAAGGCCATGAGAAATTTAATTTATTTGTTCTAATAACATCTCTCTGCTTGCTTCTTTTATGTTGGTGAAGAATTCTGTTTTCTCCAGCCACACTTGAAGACCCACTTTGGCAGCCTGTTTTACGAGGCAATTTACCTACATTGTTGCCATCTCAAGAGAATCAGCAAACAGTGCCATGTCATCTACAAAGGCCAGGCAATTTACAACCAGTCCATCGTTCTTACGTCCCAGGTAGATACTACTCTGAGCACCCAAATTGATCAGTTCCTTGCGCCATTCTCTCATAACCTTTTCAAGGACACAGTTGAAGAGAAGTGGGGAAAGTCCATCTTCTAGTCTCACTTCAGTTTTTATTTCGAAGCTTTCTGAAATTTCGCCACTAAATTTAACCTTGGAATGGGTGTTGGTCAAAGTTTCTAGGATGAGTCTACGGATTTTGTTGTCTAGCCCTAGTTCCTGGAGTACTTTATTAAGCGTTTCTCTATCAATGGAATTGTAGGCCTTGATAAAATCAACAAAGGTGACGTCCACCTCGCGGTTTTTCATCTTGGAGTACGCAAGTACAATTTTAAGATTGTGGATGTGTTCAACACAGAACCTGGTCTTCCTGAAGCCCCTCTGGTATTCGCTTAGTTGACTATCCTGCTGATTTTCTGCCCTTGTTTGTAACGCCTTTGAGAGAATATTGTATGTTACCGGGACAAGAGAAATTCCACGGTAGTTGTTTAGATCAGTAAAATCTCCCTTTTTGTGAAACGGATGGATCAGAGCAGATTTCCAATCGTAGTTTCTCTGTTTCCCAGATGTCATGATCTCGGTTAACTTGCGCACGGCATTGTTTCCAGCACCTTTCCACAGTTCAGCAACGATAGAGTCCTCTCCAGCTGCCTTATTATTCTTGTTGAAAGTTGAATGATCTGGCCAGCTTCTTCCCATGAAGGGGGCTGCGAGTCCGGGTTTGGTGTGGTTTATTTATAGTCGAAGTCTTCGCTGGGTGGGTCACTGTTGAGTAGATTTTTAAAGTACCAAAAGGTGGCAGTTGCCCTTGTCGTTATATGCCAGTTTGCCTTGTAAGTCTCTGAAGTGGAAGCTTGGCGTATTTTCTGAGTGTGTGCTTGAAGAAATCTCTGGAGTTATTATTAGCAAAACTCTCTTCGATTTGGGTTAGTTGGTTTTGTGTGAAGGTTCGTTAGGTTCCTCGAACTATCTTGGCGGTAGCCTTTCGATGTTCAAAAAAATTATGCCAATTTTCCTTGGTCTCTTTAGAATTCCACTTCACCCAGGCTGTCTGTCTTTGGGCTATTGCATTGTCACAGTCTTCAGTCCACCACGGATGCTTCCTTCTTCCAGCGAGAGGGGCGAGTGCATTGGCCGACTTGACAAGAGGCTCCTTCAGTTGGTCCCAGCTGTTTTTATCTATATTGTTCAGTTTCTGACTTACTTCTTGACTGTTCTTGAGTCACTTTACGTCAAATATTACCATTTTGGAGGTTTTGTGTAATCTAGTGTTTCTAGGCTGGACTCTTATTTTGATCTTTGAGAGGTAGTGGTCTCAGTCCAGATTGGCGCTTCTTAGTACCTTCACGTTTTATATTTCCTTTTGAGATTTTCGTGAGATGGCCACATGCTCTATTTGGAATTTACCCAGGTTGGTATTAGGTGAAATCTAAGTCTTCTGCTTCCTTGGCAATTTTTTGAAGGCTGTAGGCTTCATGAGCAACCCAAAAGTCCTACACAGATCCACCAATCGTTCTCCGTTGCGGTTGGTTCACTTATGCGCTAGATAATTACCCACTATATTTCATTATTTTCTCTCTTTCCAATTGAGCATTGAAGTCACCAAGCAGTATGACGGTGTGCCTCTCTGGAAGTTTAGAGATATTATCTTCTTAGTCTTCCCAGAATTTATCAGTTCTGTCTGGATTGGACATGGGCACGTTCATGGCCTATACTGTAGCCCTTGTTTGCACATTTGAGAGAGAGGATACACGACTACTGGGGGAGGTAAAGTCGCTGACTGAATCCAGTATCCTGTGACTGATTATAAATCCTGTACCTAAGTGGGGTACGTTCTTCATTTCCCACTGACCCACTTTTCCTTTTAGGATTCTATAGCTGTAGCCTTGGGACTCGAAGGCATGTTCGTCCGTAAATCTGGTTTCCTGTACTGCAGTCAGTATTATGTTCTATCGTGTAAGTGAATCGGTTTCAGTTTAAGAAGATGTTAGAAATATTTCAGTTTACCCACTTTTAGAAGTGAATTGGCATTAAATGTTGCGAAGAAGCTTGGGTAAACTGAAGTGGGTATACTGAAATATTTCTAACATCTTCTTAAACTGAAACCGATTCACTTACACGATAGAACATAATACTGACTGCAGTACAGGAAACCAGATTTACGGACGAACATGCCTTCGAGTCCCAAGGCTACAGCTATAGAATCCTAAAAGGAAAAGTGGGACAGTGGAAAATGAAGAACGTACCCCACTTAGGTACAGCATTTATAATCAGTCACAGGATACTGGATTCAGTCAGCGACTTTACCTCCCGTCTTGGTCTGAGTTGACGTCCGGTGATTTCTGGATGCTCCGACTCATCCTCAAAGCATGTTGGTGCGGACTCCCCAGAATCCTAAGCTTGTAGAAATTGTTCAATATAATATAAATGTGTTTTTATGAATGTCACTCTATAAAGTATATTTTAAACTTTTGAAGTAAAACTAAAACTTCTTTAACGACTGACAATAGATTTTCCTGATCATTATATACATTAGTGAAGTAATAAATATCATTTCCTCGCATTCAATTAATGATATAATGAATAACGATGAAAGGAATCATTTCTTAAGCGAACGGGAATGCGGATGCGAACATCTGCCACCGATATTCGCGAATGCAAATGCCAATATTCCTTACCAAGATTGTAATCGACTGAAAAATCATTGTAACTAGTTAGCCTCGACTTGGTTTGGCACACATTCGCATAAAAAAATAAAACATATAAATTAGACTATGTTTTTTCTTCTATATTTTTGGTATTACTATATTTATAATATATATATATATATATATATATATATATATATATATATATATATATATATATATATATATATATTATATATTACTATATTTACTATTAGTTGCAACCTATTGCACCTAAGTAGGAAAATATCCTTCGTTCTAGACCAGTGGTTCTTGTTTCGAACAAAGAGGTGAACCAGAAAAGTCTTTCCCTAAATTTCTGAAAAAAAAGATAATTATTGAAATAGTTATTCATTAAATTTTTCTTTGATGGAATAATAGCTTTATTTATCTTTCACTTGAAAATGACCTGCAACATTCGAAACTTGAGTCGTATAAAGTGTGTAGAATTATGTATAACTTCAAAAGATATCTTTAAAAATGACCTAGTCAAAAATTAGAAACTGGACATGGACACTTTTAACTGTAGAGATTTTAATAATTTTTGGCTCAAGTTAGAAGGTTGAAAGTCCTAGAGTATTTTTTTCCATAAAAGTAACTGACGTTAAAACAACTTGGGTAGATTTTCTCATTTTTGTCAATCTTTAACTTGGTCACTTTTGACAGCACTTCCAAGATATTTGAGATTAAATCGTAATTATTGTAAAATGTTTTTTTTTAATATATTTAAATATAATCATTTTTTTAAGTTTGTTTTTTTTTTTTGGTCGATATAAACATATTCCCCAACATTGGTTTGCGGTCTATAACTTGTTTATTTGCTGATTAGAGCTGTTTGTTAACTGACTAAACCTGATTATAAGTGTATTAAGTGGTATTACTACCAGTTAGTAAATAGGTTAAATCAGGCAGTAATCAGGTATAATCAGTTAATAAATAGGTAGTAATCAGGTTTAATCAGCTAATAAACAGATTTATGGGTCAGGTCAGTTTATCTACATTCTGCTTATGGGGGAATTACATTGATAGAGCAGATGGTCTAGAACGAAAGATCTTTCCCTACTCACGTGAGCTATATTACCAGTGGGGCATTTCAATCACCACAACTCAAACTCACGGTAGTTTGACCATGGCTCAAAACAGACAGCTAATTTCTGTATAATTACTGATTCTCTTAATCAGTCACTTTAGAAATGAATTCTTATTGATCTTGATTTATGCGATGAACAAATTACTTGGATTTATGCGATGAATACATAACGGGTTAGCTGTTTTGAAACAAGGGCTCATTAGCAAATTTTCAGTTTTAGAACACACTCCCAAATTGACATGTTAGGCTTAGTTTTTAGGGCGTTTATCGCACCCCGATTGTCCGTGGAAATATAGATGTTTCTACTTTTGTAGTCCAGTATTAAATTTTCCCGGACACATTTCTCGATTGCTAGAATTTCCGCTTGAAAGACTGAGGTGTGTATCTCCAGTGTCACAGTTATGCTGCACGTAGGAGACAGTCAAAAAACTCTAGCGCCAGTTCCACTGTTCTTCTTGGGGCCGTCTGTGTACCAAAATAGATCTCCTTACCCTTTCTTGTGGTAGTTTCCTTCTGCCTGTTGTAGTTTTGTGTTGGAGGATATTTCGAATGAAAACTTTTGAATCTCCTTCCTTGTTTAGGATTAGTTATTTTATTACATTCGTTAATGTGGTAGGCGCTGAATTTGCCATTTGCATCTGGAAGCTCTCATCTTTGCCTCACCAGTGATGAAAATATCAATGAGAGGGAGGATTAATATTGCTTCCAAAGCCGCTGAAGGTGCGGTTATCATAGATCCTGTAATAAGTAAGCAGGCTAGTCTTCGTACTCCGAAGAGTTTGTTTATAGCCTCCTTCTGTTTCAGTTTGATCCACCATATTTGTGGATCCATATGTCAAGATGGATCTTACTACTGCCATTGGCGTATGTGTTCTCTGGTCATCATCAATGCCATTTCGCTCTTGTCGGTCGCTCTTGTAAGGCGTTAGTTCCAGGTCACTTTTGTATCTAGGACTATGCCTAGATATTTGAGCTCGTCGTTTGCCTTATTTGCCCCAGGGATATAATAATGCCAGGGAACTTCCCACTTAATCTTAGAAGGGATAT
The DNA here is from genome assembly GCA_944588485.1 of Phosphuga atrata. Classification (NCBI taxonomy): domain Eukaryota; kingdom Metazoa; phylum Arthropoda; class Insecta; order Coleoptera; family Silphidae; genus Phosphuga; species Phosphuga atrata. The sequence goes on along the minus strand of OX155903.1, from coordinate 28,857,271 downwards.
TTATATATATATATATATATATATATATATAAATATATATTAATAAATAATAATATACATTAAGTAAATTTTGTGTAAAATCGTCAACTCTTGTTTTTACCCAGAGTATGTGCTGGAATGTTGTTTAATCACTTCACTGACTTAATATATATATATATATATATATATATATATATATATATATATATATATATATATATATTATCCTCGGATTGCACCCAAAGTGGATGGCGCTAAGTTTTCATGGTTTTCAAATTTTTTCTTCTTGGCCCAGATTTCCCGCATTTTCTGTGAGTGTGCCTTTTCTCTTTCTTCGGTCCTGGAGGTCCAGTCTTTTTCTTGGTCTCCTTCTTCACTTCCCACTAGTGTATTTGATGTCTGAGAGTCGTTCTGTCCTGAGTATCTGTGATGTTTGCTGCTTTTAGGTCTTGTGTTACTTGTTTCATCAACTTGGTACTGACTTTACGTTTCCGTAGGAAGTTCAGCATCTGTTTAGTTAGTCTGGTCTCCGGGAGTCTTGAGATGTGTCCGTAGAATCTAAGTCTGCGTTTTCTGATGTCGTTCTCTATGTTAGACAGTTTTTCCGTGGTTTCTATTGATTGTAGTCTATATCCTTCATCTGTGAGTTTTAGTCCAATAATTTTTCTGATGATTCGCCTTTCTTCTTTCTTCAGGGCTTCCATTTCACCTTTATTCGTGGCTATAGTTTCTGATGCGTATAGTATGGCGGGTTTGATGACTGTATTGTAATGTCTGATTTTTGTTTGGATGCCAAGGTTGTTCTTGTTGTAGATGTTTGCAGTCATGCCGTAGCCTTTTCTTACTTTCTCTATCCTTGTCTTTTGAGTTTCTTTCTCAATTCCTGTATGTTGTATGATTTCTCCTAGGTATTTGAAATTTGTAACTCTGTTTATTGTTCCGTATTTCGTCTGTAATTGTTGTGTGTCCTTTTTGTTTGTTGACATGTACTCAGTTTTTTCGAACGATATTTGTAGTCCCACTTTTTCAGCGCACTTTTTGAGGGTTTCTACCTGTTGCATCGCTTGTTCCTCAGTGTCTGCTAGAACTGCAAGGTCATCTGCGAATGCTAGGCATTTAAAGGTGATACCGCTTCTGCCTAGAGTGGTGGGTGTTGTGTTCCATTCTCTAATTACTTTGTCCAAAATGAGGTTGAACAGGAGTGGGGAGAGGCCGTCATCTTGTCTGACTCCTGTTTCAATTTTGAAAGGTCTTGAAATTTCTCCCATAAATTTCACTTTGGAGTATGTATCTGTGTGTGTTGCTTTTACTAGGTTCATTGTTTTTGTGTCCAGTCCGAGTTCGTTTAACGTGTTGAAGAGTGATGTCCGGTCTACTGAGTTGTACGCCTTTTTGAAGTCAACAAATGTGCAGACCGTGGGTTTGTTGCTGAGTATTCTAATTCTTAGGCAGCTTTTGAGATTGAATATTTGTTCTACGCAAGATCTGTGAGGCCTGAAGCCCGCTTGGTACTCGCCTATTTTGCCTTCAAGTTGTGTCTGAATTCGTTCTTGTAAGCATGCTGAAGGCAACAATATAGAATTACGAATTAGAATACTACGCTGTTATGTGTTCTCTACCCTGCTATACGGAGTTGAAGCCTGGACCCTAAATAAACCTGAACTAAAACGGTTGGAAGCGTTCGAGATGTGGTGTTATCGCAGAATGTTTAGAATATCCTGGAAAGATAAAGTCACCAACAAACAGGTACTAGAAAAGGTAAAAAAGGAATGCGAAGTCGTGCTGACCATTAAGAAAAGGAAACTGGAGTATCTAGGCCATGTCATGAGAGGCCCCAAATATAGTCTTCTAAGACTTATTATGCAGGGAAAAATTAAAGGAACCAGGAGTATTGGTAGGCGTAGAGTATCCTGGCTGAAGAACCTGCGCGAGTGGTTCAGCTGTAGCAGCACGGAACTGTTCAGAGCAGCGGTGAACAGGATAAGAATAGTCATGATGGTGTCCAACCTCCGGTAGGAGAAGGACTGCAAGAAGAAGAAGCATGCTGAGAAAATTTTGTATGTTACTTGAAGAAGGGAGATCCCTCTGTAGTTGTTCACATCTGTCCGGTCTCCCTTCTTGAAGAGCGGATGAATGAGAGCGCATCTCCAGTCTTCGGGTACTTTTTGTGTGTTCCAGATTTCGTGGATAATTTCTGTGAGTTCTTGTAGTGCGTTTTTGCCTAGGTTTTTCAATAGTTCTGCGACTATGCAATCTTCACCTGAGGTTCTGTTGTTTTTTAGCCGTTGGATGTGTCTTCTGATTTCTTCTGTTGTTGGGGGAGGTTCTCTGTATTCGTGTTGGAATCTCTCTGGTGGGGGTGGGTAATTCAGTAGTGAGTCAAAGTATCGTGCTAGGAGTTCGCACTTCTCCGTGTTGGTCAGTGCTAGTCTTTTGTCTGGTTTTAAGTTTTAAAAAAAAAATTTTTTTTCTTTTTTTAAAGTTTATATATATATATATATATATATATATATATATATATATATATATATATATATGATATATCCCAGGCAACCGCCAAACAAGTTATATAGTATACAATCAGTCAATAGACTGATTACTCCTGGTCGTCGGATTCCGGGGAACCAGGAGCGTCACGTTGAGAAAGATCGGAGCTTCTCGAAACTTCTACGCGCGAAGCGTAAGTACTTTATTGGCACGCTCAACTCGAACACTCTTCTAAAAGTTGGTAAAATTAAACAGCTTGTAAACACAATGGACAAATTTAATATCAAAATCCTTGCAATTCAAGAAACTCGTTTCGTTGATGAATACCACTTTGACACGGATGATTATCGAATATACAAAAGGAAACCCTCTATGGAAATTAGGACGGGCCCCAGGCAATTTAGTACAGCGTTTGCCATCCACAAATCAATTGTAGACTCACTCATTGACTTTACGTCTACATCGGAACGCATCTCCACTCTATCACTGAAATCGGCGAACAAAGCGTATACTCTCATCAACGCACACGCTCCCACAAACGACTATAATAAGAAAGATCCTAAAACATCGGATGCCTTCTGGGAACAGTTAGAAGAGGTCACCAACCAAATTCCACCGCACCACTTCAAGATTCTGTTAGGCGATTTTAACGCCCAGTTGGGTATAGAGAAACAATTTAGGAAAACAACAGGTATTCACACAGCACATAAAAGAACAAATAAAAATGGTGAAAGACTAATAACTTTTTGTGAAAATTTCCAACTTAAAATCACGTCAACACAATTTAGAAAACCCAGACAAAAGCTTTGCACTTGGAGGGCACCCAACATCAATATGGGTGAATTTCAAATCGACCATGTTGCCATCTCTCATACAAACCAAAAGGAGGTCCTTAATGTAAAAACAAGGAAAGGTTTCTTCGATTCTGATCACTACTTGTTACAAATTAAAATTAAACTCCAACCCAACAGGAGAAGACCACGACAACCACGAATTTTTAAGCCTGACCCTGAATATTTAAAAATAAACAGGGACAGTATTTTGCAAGGAATCAACGGAACAAACTCGTTAAACTGGACAGAATTATCGGATGTTCTCAGGAACGCTATGAGGATAGGCCAGCCCCCACGTAAACGTAAGCACAGATAGTGGAACAGTGTTTGCGACCAAGCAATAGAAGACAGACTTAACGCTTGGAAAAAATTTCATAGCAACAAAACGCCAGACAAATGGCGGGAGTTCCTGTACATTCGGAAACAATCATCAAAACTAATTAGAAAAGAAAGACGTAGCTATGAAAAAAACAAGACTGGAGGAAATAGAACAAGAATTTACAAAGAATAATACTAGGAGTTTTTACAGAATTTTTAAAGAGAACCTGACAGGATATCGGCCATCCAGCCTATACTTTCGTCGATCTGATGGTTTAATGGAGACAAACACCAATGCGAATTGTCAAATTTTAGCTGAGTACTTCAACAATCTTCTCAACTGTGACTCCCTATCCAGCAAGTTTATTTTTGAACAATCTGAATCCTATCCAGATGCCGTGCCGCCTTCGTTCCAGGATATAACTGACATCATTCATTCATTGAAAAACGACAAAGCCCCTGGGGAAGATGGAATCATTGGCGAGTTATGGAAACTGGCTGACGACAACCTCATTCACAGAATACCCAATATAATATGTGATATTTGGGTGACCCAACAAATGCCCCCAGAATGGAAAAGTGCACTTATACACCCGCTTCATAAAAAAGGTGATAAAATGGACCCGAAAAATTATAGAGGCATTTCACTTCTACCAGTAACGTACAAAATTCTTTCGAAAGCTCTTTTGAATAGACTTGAACCTCAAGTAGACCCACAGATAGGAGAATATCAGGCAGGTTTCCGTAAAGGGCGCTCATGCACGGAACAAATTTGGAATCTGAAGACAATCTTACAAATACGATCTTGTAGAAACACCGTGGTTACCTTTGTTGATTTCAAAAAAGCCTACGACTCCGTCGACAGACCAACTCTCTTCAGCATTCTGGAGGAATTCAAAGTTGATAGGAACACCAGGGCATTAATTCAACAAATTCTCATTAATACTACATAAAAGGTTAAGTTTAGTGGAGCAATTTCTCAACCTTTTGAAATACATACCGGTGTTCGACAGGGAGATGGACTTTCACCCATCCTTTTTAATATGGTCCTGGAAAAAATAATCAGAACTTGGGCAAAAGAGATTGAGGGAATACACATTGGTAAGAGAAGAGATTATAGAGCTAATATCAAATGTTTGGCGTTTGCTGATGATCTTGCAATATTATCGAATACCAGAGAAGAATATCCTGATATCTTATGAAAAAAACACAGTATATAGAACGATCCCCGTCCGACAATATTCCCATCAAGACACAATATGGTTCTGTATCCAGAGTTTCCCAGTTTAAATACTTAGGAGAAATCATCCAACCGTCCGGCCTAAATATAATAGCAAATCAAGAACGAGTAAAAAAATTACAGAGAGCCTACCGACTTACTTGGAATCATTACAACAAAAAATCAATATCCCTTAATGCAAAATTACAACACTACAAAACAGTCGTTCTTCCTGAAGCACTTTATGCCGCAGAAACAACATTAATTCATGGTCACTCAAAAATCAAAGAAATAGAGAAACAAGAACGTAAAATTCTCTTTTTGGGCCGGTGAATAAAGAGGCAATATGGATTAAGAGACCATCGTCAGAAATATATAAAACCGTAGAACCTATCACTGACACTTTCAGAAAGAGACGAGCTAAATTTTTTGGTCACATATACAGAATGGACCAGAACAGAATTACGAAACAAATTTTCAAAATTACCTTCAACAGTAAAAATAGGTCCAAATGGATGCAGAAAATTGAAGAAGACCTCAAGCAGCTAAATATCACGATACACGACATGAATGATCGGGTTAAATTTAGAAACACCATAATGCACCATAAATTTGATAAAGAACTGCTCCCAAAGATACCAGGAAAAAAGTGGACGGACGAACGGAAGAAAGAACATAGTGCATAGTGCATTGTGTAATGAAGAGGATTTTGGAAGAACGTCGCCGCATGACTGAGTTGACATGATTTTTGTTAAGTTTACACGCTCTCTTTAAAGGGAATTTACGATAGTAATAATAATATATATTCAGGTTGTGGCTAATGATAGTATTTGTTACAGACGATATTTACTATCAGTCTTAAGGTTTTCGATTGAAATCTTTCTAATATCTGGATATTTGAGTTGCACGCTCAACCCTCTATCAAAGCTCCATGTGCTTTCGCCATGTGCTTTCGTTTCATGTTTTTTTGTTGGCTTAAATATAATAATGTAGGTAAAATAATATAACATAAGAAAGTGAAGGCTGGTTACTATTAATGAAGGTTTGTTTATTAATGAAGGCTGATTACTATTATTATTTATATGATTGCAAGGTTAGATTTAGTTACGAAGAAAAATGTTTTCTAACAAAAATTTATATTTTTTATCTACTCATACACCAAAAACAACACATTAATATATACATTATTTTATGTGAAGGATGCCATTGTTATAATCGGGTGTAAAAGTATCCAAATCGTGCGTAGAAGTCCAATGGAAATCAAATGGAGTTTCATTATTAAACGATTTCTGTTTGTTGTTAATATGGCAACAATTTGAGTCACTAAACAAAAAACATAGACGTATTTAAAACCAATTTTCTGACGTTTATTGAAATTGAATTACTTTTTCTTATTTTGAATCAAGTCACGGCCTCTCAGTCTGGATTTATCAGAATCTAATATAACTTAAGCTAACCGTAACCTAATCTAGGTTAAATCTAGGTTAATCTATATTACATCGAGAACGACTAAATAGTGTTCACTGTGCGTTTTTATTAGTTAGCATTTTTTTTCCGTGGAGGAGCTGAACGTTCTAACCTTATTGTCTCAGTGATTTGAAATATGTTGTGTGTCAAAATTGCAATTGTTACAATACTATCGGTAAGAAACAATTATTTTTTGTAGATTCAACAGTACATTAACATCCTACGTAGATAAAATAATGTATTACACACGTGTATGAAAGGAATGAAAGGCGCATAAGGCGCATAAGTTGCGAAATTTAAACCACTCGCCTTAAAAGCCCTTCTTTTCACACTTATAAACTATTTTTGTTTTATTTACCTAATTTACTCATATGTACTCATTGCGTGTCCGCAAGATATTCGCTTTAATTTTGCGAATGCGAATATCAAGAAATATGCGAATATTTGCGAATGTCAAGAAATATGCGAATATTCGCGAATGTGAAGACGAATATTCCTTACATCACTAGAACACATATATGTTTGAATTTAAATCTATTCTGTTTTTATAAAGTTTAATTCTAATAATTATTATTTAATTTATAAAATTTTGTTCAACCAATTAAGTTTAATCTGTTTAGTAATACGTGTCGCTGCTGTCAAAGCAGCTTTAATTCGAGTCGCGTAGAGGTTGCACACTCATTTTTTTCTCGCTTTGTAAAATATTTATGGTGAAAACTTGCTTGGCCGGGTGAAAATTGCAGTTTTCAGATTGCGAGTTTCGGAGCATTTCCGGCGTCGCGACGGCGAAAGTCCGTTATTTATTTAGGTGGCGGGAACACCTGTAGCCGAGCACTTTATGGCACGACCTCAATCTACGTCAGATATTTGCGACTAGATTATAAATTTCACGAAATCGCTATCCAATCCAGCAATTTTGAACAAACTTCTAGACTTAGATCTAGGTTCTGGTTTAACCTGCACTCGCATAACTAACCTTAACTTGCATTGGCAATAATCTTAAATTGTCTTGTTTTTGCTTGGATTTGCCTAGTGTTATGTAGCCCTATCAAAGCCTTTTCGGAGCTTGTTTACAACAATTCAACTAATTACAACGATCCATCGTGTCCTGCCGGAACAACAATAAATCTTGTCGGGCAATTGCAATAATAATAACAAGCGATAATAATTTTGATAAACGATTTCCAAATAACCGGATCTGTATGTCTGTCCGTCCATTTGCATAGTAGCCCGATAAATTCCAACATGTTCATGTACAATCCATTAACAAAGCAAGTGTGAATCGATCTATTTGAACCAGTACTAGTTATATATAGATAGTATTATTTATAGTTTAGTTGTCTATCCTTGTATGTCTAGTTTATGTCTGCCTAGACTGACATGACAGACAGACAAGACTAGAACTCCTAGGCAGACAAGACTCGATAGACAAAGCTAAACAGAAATTGGAAGATAAATAGGATAAGACAAAGTAAACAAGAATATACATACTAGATTAGATGATAATATCTAGGCAGGAAAAAATGGCAATTGAGACGGGTCTCACAATACTACATCCCACATATTTTTTCTGTTCCCAGCATTGTCTAAATAATAAATCTCTGTCCGGTTTTTCATCGGCAACTGTCCATCATTGGGCGTAATAAATAAATCTCTGGCGTCCTCTCAGTTGCACTTACAAAGCAGGACAATGGGAACTTGGCGCGTCCCTTTTCACCGTCCTCCCGCCCGGCGACTTTTTTTGTGTCCTGTTGCGGCGTCGTTGGCAGAGCGTCCCGACGCCCTGCACCGTACACGGATTAATCGGCTTTCGGAGCGTCGCTGCCCATTATCCTCATTCTCCTCATGATGGAATCGACATTTGTAATTCCATCTCCTGACTTTCTCCCATAATTGTCTACAGACTTAATCTCCATTGACACATACAGATCCATCTGACTCTCTTCTATATAGTACACTTACCTTGTCTAATTGAAAGTGTTTATTCTAGATCTTGCACCTAGGTGCCACGTTTGGGCCTGTCTAGACATCCTTGTCTAGTTTTGATATATATATATATATATATATATATATATATATATATATATATAAATATATATATATATATATATATATATATATATATATATATATATATATATATAAAATCTACCAGATTCTGCCTTAGTCATATGTAGACAACACCTTACAAGAACAAATGACGCCACGCAAGATAAGAAAAGACCAGATAAAACTAAAGAAGACCAGAAAAGACCAGACAAGATCAGACAAGACCAGAGAACACTAGACAAGACAAAACCAGACTAGACTAAACAAGACCAAACAGGATTAGACAAGACCAAACAATACCATATAAGACCAGACAAGCATCGATATGACCAGGTATAACAGGACAAGACCAGACAAGCCCTAACAACACCAGGTGAGACCCGACAAGACCAGACAAAACCAGATAAGACCAGACAAGACCAGACAGGATCAGACAACACCAGACAAGACCAAACAAGACCAGGAACGACTAAAAAAAACCAGACAAGACCAGAAAGAATCTGGCGAGACCAGACAAAACCAGACAAGACTAGAAGAGACCAGAAAAGACAAGACCAGACGAAATCAGACAAGACCAGACAAGACCATACAAAAGCAGACAAGACCAGACATGACCACACATGACTAGACATGACCAGACAAGACCAGATATGACCAGACAAGACCAGGCATGACAGGACAAGACCAGGCAAGATTGAACAAGAACTAACAACACCAAGTAAAACTAACAAGACCAACACCAGACAAGATCCGACAAGACCAGAGAAGACTAGGCAAGACCAGACAATACCAGACAAAGCCTGACAAGACAATACAAGGTCAGAGTAGACCAGACAAGACCAGGCAAGGCCAGATATGACCAGAGATGACCAGACAGGATCAGACAAGACCAGAAAAGTAGCAGACAAGAGCAGACAGGACCAGACAAGACCTGACAAGTTTAGACGAGACTAGAAAAAATCAGACAAGACCAAACAAGAACAGGCAAGAGCAGAGTAGACTAGTCAAGACAAGGCATGACAAAAAAAGAGCAGACAATACCAGACAAGACCTGGGCCAGATTGTCGGGCCAGACAAGACCAGACAATTTCCGACACGACCAGGCAAGACCAGATAATGCCAGACAAGATTAGACAAAATTAGAAAAGGTGACACCAGACCAGAGAAGATCAGATAAAATGGACAGGACCAGAAAAAATTGACAGGACCAGAGATGATGACAGGACGAGACATGATCAGGCAAGACGGGACAAAATCCGATAAGTCTAGAGAAGACCAGACAAGACCTGACAAAACCAGACAAAATCAGACAAGACCAGAGAAGACCATACAAGCCAGACAAGAACAGACAAGGCCCTAGAAGGTCAGATAAGGCCAGACAAGGCCGGACGAGACCACAAAAGGCCAGAGGAGACCAGACAAGACTGAATAAAACCAGACAAGACCAGATAATACGAAGCAAGGCTAGACAAGACCAGACAGGAACAGACGAAACGAGACAATACCAGACAAGAGCAGACAAAACCAAATAAGGTCAGACAGGTCAAGTCCAGACAAGATCGCAATGATAAACTTTCTAATTTTCTTTATTGTTTTTCTTTACTCTTGATCTGATCAAGTTTAAAATGTGATGTAGACATAATTAAGTTAAAAATTGGATCTTAACCCATGTTAAGTTTACAATTTGCCCTTGACCTAATCAAGTTCTAAATTCGCTCTTGTTCTAATCATGTTAAATTTGCTTATTTTCTGATAAAGTTTAAAAAACGTTAATTTTCTTCTATAATTTACAAAATTCTTTATGAACAAATCATACTTAATGGTTTTAATAACATTTGTTGTAATAATGTTGGCTGTAATGATTTGTGTGTGCGTCGTGCTCTTGATGCGCCGCGCCGTTGTGGTGGTTTTGGTGGAGGGTGCGGGCAATCCGTCAAGTAAATGGTAGACGATGTGTACGCGATATAAATAAATCTGCGATAAGGTCCCGAGCCACTTAAACATAAAGTTTCGTTAAGGGAAAAGTGGAAAATATTAGCGGGCGGGGTTGGAAAGTTGAGCGAGACCGCAAGCACCGGCGGAAGCCGCGCCGCTACAGGCAACAGCTCCAGCAACAGAGTTATTTATTGCGAATATAAAATACAACCCCCGCACTCGAACGCACTTGTTCTACAAATAAGGGAAACGCTGTAAACACTTTTCACTAATTTACTTCTCCACCGTCTTCTTCCTCCCGCTCCGCACTCAACTGAACAAGACATATTACTTTAAAATATCGCCTTGCAAACAAAAACTTCTCTCTCCACAAAAAACTTTCCCGTTTCCACAATTAATATTTTTTTTATTGTCCGTAGGTGTCCCGGCGAATCGAGGGCAGTTTAGGCGGCCGATGCGTTTTACGACCGTCGCAGCGAGAATCGCTGAGCCGGCCGAATCAAATAGGTGCTGCAATTGCCGCATAAAACCCGGCAAGAATTGCTGATAAACGGGAATATATACACATTCAAACGCCCCTTCCAACCCCCATTTTATCCAATGCATCGAATTTTGCAACACAACAATATTCTGAAACAATGTCAACACTAGACAGACCAAATTATACACACAAAACTAAACAGAAAAGTCTAAACAAAAAAGACTACACAGAGAAGTCTAGACAGAGAAGGCTAGAGAAGGCTAGAGAGATAAGACTAGAGAGACAAGACTAGACAGACAAGACTAGAAGACAAGACTAGAAGACAAGACTAGACAGACAAGACTAGACAGACAAGACTAGACAGACAAGACTAGACAGACAAGACTAGACAGACAAGACTAGACAGACAAGACTAGACAGACAAGACTAGACAGACAAGACTAGACAGACAAGACTACACAGACAAGACTAGACTGACAAGACTAGACAGACAAGACTAAACAGACAAGACTAGACAGACAAGACTAGACAGACAAGACTAGACAGACAAGACTAGACAGACAAGACTAGACAGACAAGACTAGACAGACAAGACTAGACAGACAAGACTAGACAGACAAGACTAGACAGACAAGACTAGACAGACAAGACTAGACAGACAAGACTAGACAGACAAGACTAGACAGACAAGACTAGTCAGACAAGACTAGACAGACAAGACTAGACAGACAAGACTAGACAGACAAGACTAGACAGACAAGACTAGACAGACAAGACTAGACAGACAAGACTAGACAGACAAGACTAGACAGACAAGACAAGACAGACAAGACTAGACAGACAAGACTAGACAGACAAGACTAGACAGACAAGACTAGACAGACAAGACTAGACAGACAAGACTAGACAGACAAGACTAGACAGACAAGACTAGACAGACAAGACTAGACAGACAAGATTAGACAGACAAGACTAGACAGACAAGACTAGACAGACAATACTAGACAGACAAGACTAGACAGACAAAACTAGACAGACAAGACTAGACAGACAACACTAGACAGACAAGACTAGACAGACAACACTAGACAGATAAGACTAGACAGACAAGACTAGACAGACAAGACTAGACAGACAAGACTAGACAGACAAGACTAGACAGACAAGACTAGACAGACAAGACTAGACAGACAAGACAAGACAGACAAGACTAGACAGACAAGACTAGACAGACAAGACTAGACAGACAAGACTAGACAGACAAGACTAGACAGACAAGACTAGACAGACAAGACTAGACAGACAATACTAGACAGACAAGACTAGACAGACAAGACTAGACAGACAAGACTAGACAGACAAGACTAGACAGACAATACTATACAGACAAGACTAGACAGACAAGACTAGACCGACAAGACTAGACAGACAACACTAGACAGACAAGACTAGACAGACAAGACTAGACAGACAAGACTAGACAGACAAGACTAGACAGACAAGACTAGACAGACAAGACTAGACAGACAAGACTAGACAGACAAGACTAGACAGACAAGACTAGACAGACAAGACTAGACAGACAAGACTAGACAGACAAGACTAGACAGACAAGACTAGACAGACAAGACTAGACAGACAAGACTAGACAGACAAGACTAGACAGACAAGACTAGACAGACAAGACTAGACAGACAAGACTAGACAGACAAGACTAGACAGACAAGACTAGACAGACAAGACTAGACAGACAAGACTAGACAGACAAGACTAGACAGACATGATTAGAGAGACAAGACTAGACAGACAAGACTTGACAGACAAGACTAGACAGACAAGACTGGACAGACAAGACTAGACAGACAAGACTAGACAGACAAGACTAGACAGACAATACTAGACAGACAAGACTAGACAGACAATACTAGACAGACAAGACTAGACAGACAAGACTAGATAGACAAGACTAGACAGACAATACTAGACAGACAAGACTAGACAGACATGACTAGACAGACAAGACTAGACAGACAACACTAGACAGACAAGACTAGACAGACAAGACTAGACAAACAAGACTGGATAGACAAGACTGGACAGATAAGACTAGACAGACAAGACTTGGCAGACAAGACTAGACAGACAAGACTAGACAGACAAGACTAGACAGACAAGACTAGACAGACAAGACTAGAGAGACAAGACTAGACAGACAAGACTAGACAGACAAGACTAGACAGATAAGACTAGACAGACAAGACTAGACAGACAAGAATAGACAGACAAGACTAGACAGACAAGACTAGACAGACAAGACTAGACAGACAAGACTAGACAGACAAGACTAGACAGACAAGACTAGACAGACAAGACTAGACAGACAAGACTAGACAGACAAGACTAGACAGACAAGACTAGACAGACAAGACTAGACAGACAAGACTAGACAGATAAGACTAGACAGATAAGACTAGACAGACAAGACTAGACAGACAAGACTAGACAGACAAGACTAGACAGACAAGACTAGACAGACAAGGCTAGACAGACAAGACTAGACAGACAAGACTAGACAGACAATACTAGACAGACAAGACTAGACAGACAATACTAGACAGACAAGACTAGACAGACAAGACTAGACAGACAAGACTAGACAGACAAGACTAGACAGATAAGACTAGACAGATAAGACTAGACAGACAAGACTAGACAGACAAGACTAGACAGACAAGACTAGACAGACAAGACTAGACAGACAAGACTAGACAGACAAGACTAGACAGACAAGACTAGACAGACAATACTAGACAGACAAGACTAGACAGTCAAGCCTAGACAGACAAAACTAAGCAGAAAAGACTAGTCAGACAAAATTTGACAGGCAGGAGGAGTAAGGCAAGACTATAAATAAAAAAACAGACAAGACTTGACAGGCAAGACTAGACACGCAAGGCTAGACAGCCATGAGAAGTGAGGCAAGACGAGGTAGACAGGACGTGACTAGACAGATAAAACTATACAGACGTGACTAGACAGACAAGACTCTACAGGAAAGACTAGACGGACCAGGCTTTACAGACATATCTAGGGTGAAAAGGCTAGATAGACAATACTAGAAACTGAACTAGATGGACAAGGTTAGATGGGGCGTTCTAGAGGGAAAGAAAATTACTTAGTTAATCCAACCTAGGTAAACCTGACCAATATATACCTGACCTGATATATTTTAACATAATGCAGCCTGGACAGACTCCGATCCTATTCCTATTTGTTTCTCTCTTTGTTGGTATTAAAATCGTGTCTGATGCAAAACGGGCGTAGCAGTTGCGGACTAACTGTTCCGTCCGGAATAATAATAAGTAAAAGCGCGCGTGTAGACTCTATATATAGATGTAGAGTTACACACAGGACACGCATTATTGTGCTGGTTTTATTAAAAATCCGGCGAGATTTATTAGTTCCAGGCAGGAAAACGTATCTGTATAATACGAAAATAATAAAAAAAATGAAACGAAGTTTTTCGTTTCGTTCAACAGACTAATGTTTGCGAGTTGGTATATATTAAACGTTAGATATTGTATCGTTAACGTTAACGTTGTAACGTTAAACGTTAGAGATTATTTGTGATTTGGATTCAAAAATTTAGTAAATATGTGACAAATATTACTGAAGCTGCGACGTCTAGGTTGGAATATATTCGCCAAACGCTAACAACCTCTGCATTACTACATTTTCAAAACCCTTTAGACGACAAAACTTTTAGTTCAAATGAAGCTATCAACAATCTCTTGGTTGCGTAGCCAAACCTAAATAGACGCGAGTAAACAGAAACAAATCCAAACCGGATAAGATTTACAGGACAGAACAAGATATTTATCGTCGTTTTACGTCTATTTCTTCTTGGTATTCTTAACTGCTCGGTTATTTATGAGCGATTTCGGCCGTCGGTCCCCGCGGCCTTCTTGCTCCTCTTTCTATTTTATTTTTTCCATATATATTTTATTGGCCTCCATTGCGGTCGAATTTATCTCGCAATTATCGTTCCGATTCCCGAACGGATATTCCCCGATCCGATTTATTACCCACAGACCGAACGAAAAATAATAATATTATTACACAACCACAAGCAGCAACGAAACAAACATTGTCTTGTCTAACTAGTCTTATGCGTCTAAAGTTTTCATACTGCCCAGTCAGTAAATCCTATCAAATACATCGATCAATAAATCAATAGACCAATTAAAATTAGTAACCCACAAATTAATTAATAAAGAAGATGATTAATATTTGAGTTTCGTTCGACAATCAGTTTACTTAAGGGCAAATTAGTAAGCCAGTCGACTGGGCCAAAACACACACACAACACCGTCGATAGTTCCGGCCGTATCAATTAGCCTCCTATTGGGTTTCTCGCCTTGTGTAACCGTAGCGGGCACATGTCGCCCTTAAATAAAATATCGCCCGCTTCCCGGAAGGCGCACCGTATAATTGATACCTATTGAGTGGTTATTAACAATCGGACGATAACCGATACACAGGATACGAGAATAGAGCGGACTATGAGCGTATATTATGCATACAGGATAAGCATGCTAATACGGACTAGCGTACAAGGTAGTTTCATATATTGCGTGCCAATAATAAACAGCGAGAACTAAGAGGATTAGGCATGCTAGAAAATATAGAGCTACTTGGATAGCCTTTCTTGCCCGTCTAAGCTTGACTGTATGGTCTTACCTATCTAGCCTTGTCTGTCAAGCTTTGTCTGACTAGTCTTGTCTGTCTACTCAAGTCTCTCTTGTCCTTCTAGCCTTGTCCGTCTAGTATTGTCTGTCTAGTTTTGTCTCTCTAGTCTTGTCTGTCTAATCTTGTATGTCTAATCTTGTCTGTCAAATCTTGTATGTCTAACCTTCACTGGCTAGCCTTGCCTATACGACCTGGTCTGTCTAGTCTTGACTGTCTAGTATTTTCTAGTTCTAGATTTGTAAATAGACTTGCCCGTCTAGTCTTGTCTGTCTAGTCTTGTTTGTCTAGTCTTGTCTGTCTAGTCTTGTCTGTCTAGTCTTGTCTGTCTAGTCTTGTCTGTCTAGTCTTGTCTGTCTAGTCTTGTCTGTCTAGTCTTGTCTGTCTAGTCTTGTCTGTCTAGTCTTGTCTGTCTAGTCTTGTCTGTCTAGTCTTGTCTGTCTAGTCTTGTCTGTCTAGTCTTGTCTGTCTAGTCTTGTCTGTCTAGTCTTGTCTGTCTAGTCTTGTCTGTCTAGTCTTGTCTGTCTAGTCTTGTCTGTCTAGTCTTGTCTGTCTAGTCTTGTCTGTCTAGTCTTGTCTGTCTAGTCTTGTCTGTCTAGTCTTGTCTGTCTAGTCTTGTCTGTCTAGTCTTGTCTGTCTAGTCTTGTCTGTCTAGTCTTGTCTGTCTAGTCTTGTCTGTCTAGTCTTGTCTGTCTAGTCTTGTCTGTCTAGTCTTGTCTGTCTAGTCTTGTCTGTCTAGTCTTGTCTGTCTAGTCTTGTCTGTCTAGTCTTGTCTGTCTAGTCTTGTCTGTCTAGTCTTGTCTGTCTAGTCTTGTCTGTCTAGTCTTGTCTGTCTAGTCTTGTCTGTCTAGTCTTGTCTGTCTAGTCTTGTCTGTCTAGTCTTGTCTGTCTAGTCTTGTCTGTCTAGTCTTGTCTGTCTAGTCTTGTCTGTCTAGTCTTGTCTGTCTAGTCTTGTCTGTCTAGTCTTGTCTGTCTAGTCTTGTCTGTCTAGTCTTGTCTGTCTAGTCTTGTCTGTCTAGTCTTGTCTGTCTAGTCTTGTCTGTCTAGTCTTGTCTGTCTAGTCTTGTCTGTCTAGTCTTGTCTGTCTAGTCTTGTCTGTCTAGTCTTGTCTGTCTAGTCTTGTCTGTCTAGTCTTGTCTGTCTAGTCTTGTCTGTCTAGTCTTGTCTGTCTAGTCTTGTCTGTCTAGTCTTGTCTGTCTAGTCTTGTCTGTCTTGTCTTGTCTGTCTAGTCTTGTCTGTCTAGTCTTGTCTGTCTAGTCTTCTCTGTCTAGTCTTGTCTGTCTAGTCTTGTCTGTCTAGTCTTGTCTGTCTAGTCTTGTCTGTCTAGTCTTGTCTGTCTAGTCTTGTCTGTCTAGTCTTGTATCTGCGGCAAATTTTTTCATCCACCCCCAGGAGGGGAGAATTTTCTGAATTTATTTTTGGTTTTGTGGAGGATTCACTATGGATTTTTTCACAAAACAAAAAGTATGTAGGGGTGTAGGGGAAATGGACAGTCGGGCGAGAAGCCAATCTATTGGGGAAACCATTAAAAAACGGAAAGTGGCAGACCGATCCACGGACGATGTGGACGCGTACAAGAAGACGGAGTGCTCGATCGCTTTTACAATCGTGGAAGCGATTGGAGCACTTTCCAGACAAGTTGTGGACTTGGAAAGGGCTATTGCTGGAGGCAGTAGCACCAAGAAGGAAGTTAAAGACGCGGCAGCACCAGTTAAAAAGACAACTAATGTCTTTTCCCGCAACTCCGTGACCACTTGGCTGGAAGAGCACCGTTTCCTGCCGGTTGAAAAGGTGTTATACGACACCGAAGTCCAAACAGTAAGTGTGGCATGCAAGGAAGTCAGCACCCAAACGGAGGCTGAATGTAGTATCGCCAGCGCGCTGAAGTCGGGCATGAATGTGCAGGGGCACATGTCCCTGGCCAGGGAGAGGTGGTCCAAGGACGCCTTCACTGTGGTGAAGATGGCTAAGGGCTCTCCTCTGGTCAGGGACGAGGATGTACTCCTGTTGGTTGCAGGAGAGAAAGGGGATAACTGTGGACAACTGGGCTGGGGGATGCTCGACCAGCTCCCCCAGGCCAAGCGGGTGGCTGAAGGCTTGAATGTAGGCTCCGTGGCCTACATCAAGAGCGAGAATGTTGTATGCATGGGAGGCGATGAGTCGTTGGACTCCGAGAGGAAGTACCACTTCATCGCCCGTCTGGATGATAATAAGGTCGAAGGCGCCGAAGAAAAGGCGTTCGAGACCTTATTAAGAATGAAAGGTCTTTGTGAGAAGACTGAGAGAAAGAGGTTCGCTATCGGTGTGGCTGGTAACCTTAATATGTGGCTGGTACGAAAGATGGCTGAATGCGTGTGGCGTGGCACAGGAGTTGAGATAACCCTGTCCTGGATAAATGCGGAGGGCCAAAAGCCCAGAGTGGAAGGGGCCGGAGGCTCCAGAAAGTCACGAGAACTTGCCAGTCTTGTCTGTCTAGTGTTATCTGTTTAGTCTTGTCTGTCTAGTCTTGTCTGTCTAGTCTTGTCTGTCTAGTCTTGTCTGTCTAGTCTTGTCTGTCTAGTCTTGTCTGTCTAGTCTTGTCTGTCTAGTCTTGTCTGTCTAGTCTTGTCTATCTAGTCTTGTCTGTCTAGTCTTGTCTGTCTAGTCTTGTCTGTCTAGTCTTGTCTGTCTAGTCTTGTCTGTCTAGTCTTGTCTGTCTAGTCTTGTCTGTCTAGTCTTGTCTGACTAGTCTTGTCTGTCTAGTCTTGTCTGTCTAGTCTTGTCCGTCTAGTCTTGTCTGTCTAGTCTTGTCTGTCTAGTTTTGTCTGTCTGGTCTTGTCTGTCTAGTCTTGTCTGTCTAGTCTTGTCTGTCTAGTCTTGTCTGTCTAGTCTTGTCTGTCTAGTCTTGTCTGTCTAGTCTTGTCTGTCTAGTCTTGTCTGTCTAGTCTTGTCTGTCTAGTCTTGTCTGTCTAGTCTTGTCTGTCTAGTCTTGTCTGTCTAGTGTTATCTGTCTAGTCTTGTCTGTCTAGTCTTGTCTGTCTAGTCTTTTCTGTCTAGTCTAGTCTGTCTAGTCTTGTCTGTCTAGTCTTGTCTGTCTAGTCTGGTCTGTCTAGTCTTGTCTGTCTAGTCTTGTCTGTCTAGTCTTGTCTCTCTAGTCTTGTCCGTCTAGTCTTGTCTGTCTAATCTTGTCTGTCTTGTCTTGCCTGCCTAGTCTTGTCTGTCTAGAAATGTCTGTTAGGTCTTGTCTGTCTAGTCTTGTCCCTCTAGTCTTGTCCCTTTAGTCATGTCTGTCTAGTCTGCGGTGCAAAGTCTGCGGTCTTGTCCGTCTAGTCTTGTCCGTCTAGTCTTGTCTGTATAGTCTTTTCCGGCTAGTCTTGTCTCTATAGTCGTGTATGTATTCTATTATGACATACTTTTAGTTTGTTTAATTATGATATAAATAGTTTCTAGTGAAAGTGTGGAGTGTAGTGAGCGAGAAAGAGATATAATCTAAGCCCAATTAAAGTGGGTATACGTTACGTTCATTAATTCAGGACGTCCTCGAGGACATTATATCTAAATTAAGCCCATCACGGCCGTAATTAGCATAGTAGGACACCGATCCGACAACCATTCATATTCAAGGACCGCGTCGGCCGGCGTCCCTTAAAACCGCCATCTGTTTTTGCCTTCTCGAGGCTCCCCGATAAATTGCACACACCAAATATAACCCTTATATTACAATACAGTTTAGACCAAAGAAGTTTCACAAAAAGTTAAACTTATTTGAAGTTGAAGGTAAATGTGAAAGTGAAGTTGATAGACAAGACTAGACAAATAGGACTCAATTAGAAATGAGTTAGAGATAGATGTTAGAATTCAGGACAAGTGGAAGTTGTCTACGCTAATACATCTGTACGAACTTCCTAGAATGCCAACTTAGACAGGTGGTCTAAACCGTCTAGGCTGTCGGGCCAATCTGCCCTGATTGTTTGGAAAGGCATGTTTTTCTAGTCCGTCTGGATTTCTGTTCGTTTTTTAAGTAAAACGAATATTTCACGAGCGTTTTAAAGTTCTTTAAGAAATTGCTGAAAATATCCATATCTCGTGAAAGTAGTAACAGTAAAAAGTCCGTCTGAATAGAAGTAAAGTGTTTTCTTTCCGAATTTAATATATCTAAAACAGCAATAAAGTTTGTAGGAGAAATCGGTTCGCGTCGTTTGTTGTTTCTGTGGCCGTTGTTAAATCGGCACGTCTTATCTGGGCGAGCGGAGGAAGGCAATATATATATGTATTTGTTTTGCTCGTCTTCTCAGAGATCACACAAGCGAAAGTCATAAATAATTTTATGAAAAAATAGCATAAGGGTAATAATAAAATTCAAGATTTTTCGGACTAGATAGATACGAGTAAACAGACAAATCTAGACAAAGAGGATTATACAGTCAAGACTAGACAGACATTATGATTTGGTGTTATTAAATCCATATACAACAGTTGAGTCTGTTCTTAACCTTGCGGAGTTCAGCGTAAGTGTAATTCAGACTAGATTTAACAAGCTAGACTAGGTTGTGTAATCTAGTTTAGACGTTTTAAGTAGCAAGGAAGTGTAACTTTGGCCTGTTATGTAATAAAATATGTATATTTGTTGGGGTCGTTTTCCGGCGTCGATTTCTTTGAAACATTCATGCCACCGGTTGATATTTCGAGTCTCCCCAATCCGTTTTACGGGCCGCGTGCATACTTGATGGGCCCGATGAATACTGCACGACACTTTTCTCGGTAACAATTTTTTTCCCACTCCGATCATTATTGACGGCTCAACCTGTTCCTCCATTATTTCTTACAAGAATCATGTCACCTTTCTCTAATTCTAAGACTAATCTAGATTACTTAGTCTAATCTCGAGTAGTTAGTCGAATCCAGAGTACTTCTAGTCTTTTAAGTTTAATACCTAGAGACTAACCGACAAAATAATTTTACAAAACTTTTTCTTTATTTTCTCAAATTTCTTAGCAATCAAATGATTGCTAAGAAATTAAGACTTAATAAACTTAAACAAATACTAAGGTGTGTGCTTATGTAGGTGTATAGATAGGTAGGTGTATAAATACTAAGGTGTGTGCTAAGGGATGAACTTATGGTTTAATGCAGTGGATTCTAACCTGTGGGGCGCCCCCCCCCCCCCCACAACTGTTACCAAAATATATTTTTTGAAGCTGTGGCGTTCGCTAAAAACTTATCGTACAATTAAAAGTAATTAAAATAGCGGGTATATAACTACGCTAAATAGTAACTCTAAATGTAGAAAATATGATCCAATGTACTTATCATTGGGATTTACATGTAAGGTTATTAACGGTCAAGAACCATTAATATTTTTGCTCTGTGTAAATATTTTGGTCGCAGATAGCATGAAACCCAATAAATTAAATCGTCGTCTTTGAAGAGTAGATGACCACGTTGTGCGAGAAGACCAAAGAAAATTAGAGGTTTTAAATCAACAACAAAAAAATACAATTTTTAAACACCATATCAGTAATATCAGAAGTAATGCTTGCATCGTATAAGGTTTCTTATTGAATTGCTAAATGTAAAAAACCACATTCAATAGAAGAAACTTTGATGCTAGCAGCGGCTATTGATATGGTAGTTGCGATGCTCGGCGAATTGAATATGCTGATTAACTTAGAATGATTCCATTTACAGATAATACGTGGGAAGAAGAATTTGCGGTATATCTGAAGATTTTTGCGATCAATTAATCGAAAAAATCTTCTTTCGCGTAGGAAGTAGATGAAGCAGCAGATGTACTTAAATATGTTCGCTTGATTACATATGTAAGGTATGTTGTAGAAACTGATTTTAGAGAAGATAATTATGTTATTTTGCAAACCTATTGAATGCAATAGTATAGCAAGTGAAGTTTTCAAAAGATTTATAATTTTCTTAATAAAAATGATAATTTGTGTGAGAACTGTAATGGAAACACGTCACGTCACTGGTCTACAGGCACTAGTTCGAAAGGTGGCTCCTCATGCAATTTGGACTCATTACATGATTCATAAACAATCACTTTTTCAAAAGATATGGTTGAAGATCTACTAACAGTATTTGAAGTTATTATAATAGTTGTAAACTTTATTAGAAATAGCCCATTATGAGGAAGACTCTTGGAAAAATTGTGTGGTGACAACTACGCAGAATATAGAGCACTTATAAGGCCCGTATATTATTATGAGGCACATTGGCTATCTCGTTCGAAAGTACTTCAAAGGATGTTTGAGGTAAAAGAAGAGATCGCCATATTTCTTACTGATAATATTAGAAATGAAGCAAACTTGTTTAATTCACAAAATTATCATAAAATATAAATCTCTAAAACTAATAAAATTATAAATAATAACTTCGACATTTTTAAAGTTTCCCAATTTTAAAATCACTTGTCCTGCAGATAAAATTGAAGAAACTAAAGTTATTATTAATAATCACTTGAACAGTCTATGGAAGCAATTCTCGGTTTACTTTGAAGATCTTGACATGTGAAAATACGAATGGATTTGTGTTGTAAAAATGATTTGTGATATATATTTGTGATATACTTTGGCTTTCCGATAGCAGAGCAGGAAATGATAATTTAAATAACTTGATGGCTAATTAAAGCAAATGTTTCAATAAGAAAATAATATTGTTACGTTTTGGCTACAAGGACCGAAAGATTTTTCTACTTTGACAAGAAATCTTTAGGAATTTGCCTAACTGGTGAAAATGCTAAACTGGTTTTCCTACAGTGACTGCTTTAAAGACAAAATACCGATCTAGATTACTGATTGAATAGATACTAAGAATAGCGATATTTTCGAAGAAGCGAAAACAAGCCAACCCTCACATTAAATTATAATTATAATGATAAATTTTATTACGTACTTAATATGACAATCATGTATTCTGTTCTTTGTATTTTTCTAAGATTTGTCTTTAAAAAACAACTAAAATTAGGTGTGTATGTTTAAACAATATGGTGTATTATTTTATAGCCCATCAAATAAATTAAGATAAACTATTTATTATTATTTATTAAATTTGCTTGTAAATATTGAGGGGGACACAAGATTCTTTTATAAAAAAAAGGGGGGCGCAGGTACAGAAACGTTGGAAACCACTGGTTTAAGGTATTGTAGTTCGTCCTAACATTTTCTTCTCAAAACGGAATATTACAGAAGCATCAAGAGATAGCTTCTGCTCTTAACTTACATCATACTTAACATCATACTTAACTCCATCAAATATCACGTAAGCTCTAAGCTAATCCGTTTGGACTAATACCTAGTTTTTAACTTCTTGATTATTTTAAACAATTTCTACTAGTATATAATGTTTTTGTTTTCTAATAAATCTATGATACGATATCTAATTGCTGCATAAAAATCGATTTTTTGATCCTTGACCAGCAATATATAAAATGACATTAACACATATAATTGCAAATAGTCGCGCAAAGTGCACAGAAAATATAACATGGCAAGTACAAACAAATTAGGTTAGACTTTCCGTGTCTAGTTTTGTCTAATTACGTTTATCCATATATAGTCTTATCTAGTTTTGTCCAGCACAATCCTCGCACACTACTGCCGAGTCTTATCTAATCTGGTTTACTATTGCCTAAAGTTGTCTAGTCTTATACAAATTCATCTATCCTTAGCCTAGTCTAGTCTTATATAGTACCGTCCAGTCTTGTAGAGTATTATAGAGTAATGTCCAAGTTTGTTCAATTTTTTTCAGTCTTACAAATTCTTGTTCAGTCTAGCCCAATTTTGTCCAGACTTGTTCCGTCTTGTCCTATCTAGTACAGATTTGTCCAGTCTTGTCCAGTTTTGTCCATTCCTGTCCTGTCTTGTTCAGACTTGTCGCTTATAGTCCAGTCTTGGCTAGTCTTGTCCAGTCTTGTCCAATCTTGTCGCGTTTTGTCCAGTCTTGTCTAGTTTTATCCAATCTTGTCCAGTTTTCTAACTCTTGTCCAGTCATGCCCAAATATTGTTCAGCCTTCTACAGTCTAATTCTGCCTAGTACAGCCTTCTCCAATCATGACCAGCATTGCCAAGTCTTGTCTATGCTTTTCAGTCTTGTCCAGTCTTCTCCAGTCTTCCCCAGTTTTGTCCAGATTTGTCCAGTCTTGTCCAATTTTGTCCAGTCTGGTTTAGTCTTGTCTAGTCTTATCAGGTCTTATCAAATATTGTTCGGACTTGTCCGGCCTTCTACAGTCTTGTCCAGTCTTGGCATGTCTTGTCCAATCTTGTCCAGTCTTCTTCAGTGTTCCCCAGTTTGTCCAGACTTGTCCAGACTTGTCCAGTCTTGTCCAGTTTTGTCCAATGTGGTCTAGTCGTGTCAAGTCTTGTCAAGTCTTGTCAAATATTGTTCGGACTTATCCGGCCTTCTACAGTCTTGGCATGTCTTGTACAAACTTGTCCAGTCTTGACAAGTCTTGTCTGGTCCTCTTTGGTCCTCTCTGGTCTTGTTATGTCTCGGCTGGTCAGTCTTATACAGTTTAGTCCTGTCTTGTTCAGTCTTGTATGTCTTGAAGGGAATTGTTTAGTCTTGTCCAATCTTGTCGCTTATTGCCCAGTCTTGTCTAGATTGTCCCGTCTTGTCAAGTTTTGTTAAGTCCTGTCCAGTTTTGTTCACCCTTGTCCAGTCTGGCCCTAATGTTGTCCAGCCTTCTACAGTCTTATATTGCCTAGCACAGTCTTCTCCAGTCATGACCAGCATTTCCAAGTCTTGTCCAGACTTTTCAGTCTTGTCCGGTCTTCTCCAGTCTTGTCCAGTTTTGTCCAGTCTAGTCTTGTCTACTCTTGTAAAGTCTTGTCAAATATTGTTCGAATTTGTCCGGCCTTCTACAGACTTGTCCAGTCTTGGCATGTCTTGTCCAATCTTGTCCATTCTTGACAAGTCTTGTCTGGTCTTGTCTAGTCCTCTTTGGTCCTCCCTGGTCTTGTCTGGTCTCGTCTGGTCAGTCTTGTACAGTCTTGTTCAGTCTTGTATGTCTTGAAGGGAATGGTTTAGTCTTGTTTAGTTTTGTCCAATCTTGTCGCTTATTGTCCAGTCTTGTCTAGTTTTGTCCAGTCTTGTCTGGTTTTGTTCACCCTTGTCCAGTCTTGCCCTAATGTTGTCCAGTCTTCTACAGTCTTATTTTGTCTAGTACAGTCTTCTCCAGTCATGGCCAGCATTGCCAAGTCTCGTCCAGACTTTTCAGTCTTGTCCAGTCTTCCCCATTCTTGTCCAGTCTTCCCCAGTCTTGTCCAGACTTACCCAGTCTTGTCCAGTTTTGTCCAGTCTTGTCAAGTCTTGTCAAATATTGTTGTGACTTTTCCGGCCTTGTACAGTCTTGTCCAGTCTTTGCATGTCTTTTCCAATCTTGTCCAGTTATGACAAGTATTTTATGGTCTTATCTGGTCCTCTATGGTCCTCTCTGATCTTGTATAGTCTCGTCAGTCTTCTACAGTTTTGTCCAGTCTTGTTCAGTCTTGTATGTCTTGAAGGGAATTATTTAGTCTTTAGTCTTGTCCAGTTTTGTTTGGTCTTGTCTAGTTTTGTCTAATCCTGTCCAGAATTGTTTTGTCTGGTCAAGTCTTGTCCAGTTTTGTCCAGTCCTGTCAAATATTACCCGGACTTGTCCGGCTTGTCCGGTCTTGATCAGCCTTGTACAGTTTTGTCCAGTCTTGTCTTGTCTTGTCCAATCTTATTCAGTCTTTTTTGGTTCTCTTTATACTTCCCTTGGCTTGTCTGTTCTCGTCTGCTCGTCTTGTCTGGTCTTGTCTGGCCTTGTCTGGTTTTGTCTGCTCTTGTTTGATCTTGTTTGGTCTTGTCTAGTCTTGTCTTGTCTGGTATTCTCTTGTCATATTTTGCCAGCTCTTATCTGGTCTTATCCAATCTTATCTGGTCTTGTCTCTTCTTGTCTGGCCTTGTCAGGTCTTGTCAGGTCTTGTCTAGTCTTGTCTGGTTTTGTCTCATCTAGTCTGGTCTTGTCTGGTTTTGTGTGGCCTTGCTGGTCTTGTCTAGTCTTGTCTGGTCTTATCTGGTCTTGTCTGGTCTTGTCTGGTCTTGTCTGGTCTTGTCTGGTCTTGTCTGGTCTTGTCTGGTCTTGTTTGGTCTTGTCTGGTCTTGTCTGGTCTTCTCTGGTGTTGTCTGGTCTTGTCTGCTTTTGCCTGGTCTTGTCATCTCTTGTCTTGTTTGATCTTATCTGGTTTTGCCTAATCTTTGCCCGGCCTTATCTGGTCTCGTATGCTCTTGTCTGCTCTTTCCAGCTCTTGTCTGGTGTTGTCTAACCTAATCAAGTTGCATTTAGGCTTATATAGACTTACTGAGTCTTATCTGATTTTCAAAAAATTTATTTAGTCATATCTACTTTTATCTACTCTCATCTACGCTTAGCTAGGCTTATCTACTTTTATCTAGTATTATTTTTATTATTATCTAGTATTGTATCTAGTATAGGCTTATTTAGTCTTATATAGTTTTGTGAAATCATGTCTAGTTGTATCTTATGCATGCTTTCGTCTATTTGGGTTCTGCTCCTTTTGTCTGTTACTGTGTGATACTCTCTAACCTTTGCCTAATTCATTCTAATATTTCAGAAATGTGTCCTACTGATTTTGTGCTTCGCCGTGTCGATAGCCGTGGTGACGTCAAATTGCTGTCAGAGCAGTTGTTGCAATACACCATCAAGATGCTGTGTAACGTCGCGAATTGAGTGTTCGTGTTGCAGCAACAGCTGCGTAAGAAGGGATCCCTGTCCCAGGCACAATTGTCCGGCACCTTGTGCAGAACCTTGCAAAACATCGCCTAGTACACCGGATCGTGTACAAAGACCGTCCGAACCCATAATCACGCCCAGCAACAGTTCTTCAGCGATTAGTATCCAAAACACTTTGGACATCTCTAATACCATTCATAATATCAACAACATTAGTATACCGGTGAACATCACTAACGTGAATTCGAATACTTTTAGTGCGGCGATTGATAGCAACTCCTCAGTTTCCGTTATTACTCCATCACCAACATCACCTCAAGTGTCAATACCTCCAGTGGTTCCAACAACTCCAACACCTGTTCCAGTAATGCCTACAGAGAGACCAGTAATTATTTGGCAATATCCTTGGAACCAATCCCCCATCCCCTATCCAATCTCCTATCCAATCCCCTATCCAAATCAAAATCACGGCTGTTGTCTGGTATTTACACCGTCGTTTAATTGTCAACAAAATTCTTGTTATCAAAGGAGATGTGGCGGATATTGTGGCGGCTCGCAATTTATATTTCGGCCGCAAAATCCATGCCCAAATTTTGGTTGCCAGCGGAAAGACTACTGGGAGCACCAGAGTTGCTACGGCCACAGTTGCTCCAACGTCGTGCAAGATTGCTCGCAGTGCCACAACAACTTTTACCAGAACTATGAGAGTTACCAGCAATGTAGCGGTTGCTTCTATTAACGTTAAGTTTACCATTTGCTGCTTGTATATTTGTAAAATTATTTGTTAAGTTTTTAATATGCCTAGTATAAGTAAATACACTTTTTTGTGTTTGATAATAATTTTTATTTGAAGATTATTAAGCCAATTGTGAAATTGCCTTTTATTAGAACACAGGTTGCTGGTTTGCACTGAACAGAGAATACTAAATTTCAGGAACTACTTGAACGACCAAATACTACCTTTGGTGTCTTATTTTTTATTGAGAAAATGGTTAGTTACAATATAAAAGACACTGTATAACCAAACACATTTTCCTCCCACTTTCCCCTGGAAACCACCGTAGTATTACTGGAAAAGGAAAATTTTATATTTTATTTTTGAAAATATATAATATATAAAATATATAATATAAAAATTCTATTTTTTCCTGTCTATTTGTCGCGTCCACCTCTTTCGTCGTCTTCTTTCGTTTTCATTATTTCAGTAATTTTTTTTTGTTATATTTCTCTATTTTGTTATGTTTCCTCACTCTCTAGCTTATACCCAGTAACATATTCCGCAGTTACTCTTTCGCCTATGCCTTCCGTTGTTTTTGTCCTTTACGCTTCTCATATTGGTTAATCGAAGACTGTATGTTCCGTTGTATCGCCCTCCCCACAGTAGTAACAGTCCGCCGTTTCTGCTAGTTTGAATATGTAAGGTATGGTATGTTATGTTTGAATATGTAAGGTAAGGTATGATATGTAAGGTAGTGGCCAAAACACCCATGCCCCGTCAATAATCGTGGTCCTCCGATGTTTGGCATTAGTCGTCCTAGGTTAGCCGCTACAGCCTCGGGTTTCGTAGCTATTTGTATCATATGCTGTATCATACTCATATTTCTGATGAATATGACTCCAAGATACCTCAATGTCTCTGATGTCGTTATTATTGCATCTTCTACTTTGATTTCCATTATTAAGAGCTTTCTACTTCCTGTTAATACTATAGCTTCCGTTTTAGTTGGTGCCAGTTTAAGGCCTTTGAAGTTCATTCAGTGACCCGGCTCTCTGTATCGCTTCGTTTACTTTACACTCCTCATACACAGCTCACACAGCTCTTCTTCTTTCTTGCCTCTTACGATCACAGCCAATTCATCCGCAGAAACTATTAGAGTTACTCCTTTAGCATACGCAGCCCTAGTACCTGATCGTAGAAGATATTCCAAATTAGCGGTTCTAGTATAGATCCCTGAGGTATGATCTTATTATATTTATCTTAGCAGTCTTTCCTACCATTATGCCTCGTTCACTAAGGTAACTGCATACCATCTGTACCATGTACGGTGGTATTTTACACCTGGCTAGTTCTAGGACAATGTACATCCATAGAAGAGAGTTGAATGCATTTTGCACGTCGAGGGTCACCATAACGCAGAAATCTCTGCGTTTGTAGCTTCCCGTATTCGTCTTGGTTGCTATCTCCTGTACTACGCGAATTGCATCGATTGTAGATTTTCCATTCCGGAAGACAAATTGCCTTTCTGATAAATTACCTGATTTTTCTACATTTTCCTTGATTCTGTTGCTTGGTAGTTGCTCCAGCATTTTCACCATTATTTTTATCACCACTATTTTTAGCATACATATTGGCCGATATGTTACTTCCGCATCTTTGCGCATCTTGTGCGAATGAAATAAGCTGACCAAGGTATACATATTCGTCTACCACCTCTATGCTCTCGTTTCCTATGTCGACTTTAAGTGTTACGTTTTTATCGTTCGTCATGATTTTCGTTTTAGTGATGTTTATTTTTAATCCAACTTTTTCTGTTGCTTTGTTTAGCCCTTTTATCATTTGAGTTAGATCTGGTAAGGTTCTAGCCATTAGTATGATTAGTCTGAAAGGTATTCTCCGTTTATATTAATTCCTTTCCCTTTCCATTCTATCATCTTAAAAACATCTTCCAGTGTATTTGTAAATAGTTTAGGTGATATGGTATCTCCTTGTCTTATTCCCCATTTAGAAATAATGGGATTTGTATTTTCAAACGCCTGAATTGTTATAGAAGCTTGATCGTATAGACTTTTAATTAATGATATGTAACGATAATCAATCCTACATCTTTTTAGTGCGTCGATTAAGGTCCATTCTTCTACAGTGTCGAATGCCTTTTCGAAGTCGATGAATACCATATACAGTGGCTGGTTGCATTCGTATGTTCTTTCCATTA
The DNA here is from genome assembly GCA_944588485.1 of Phosphuga atrata. NCBI lineage: Eukaryota > Metazoa > Arthropoda > Insecta > Coleoptera > Silphidae > Phosphuga > Phosphuga atrata. The sequence goes on along the minus strand of OX155903.1, from coordinate 28,828,116 downwards.
TTGTATGTATATGATCCATAGTCGAATACCCTTTTTTGAACCCGGCTTGTTCTATTGGCTGGAAGTTATCTAGACGGTTTGATATTCTATTGCTTATGATCTTTGTTAATAGCTTATACATATGTGGTAGTAGTGAGATAGGCCTATAATTTTTTAGAACTTCTTTATTGCCTTTTTTGTGTAGTATAATTACTGCTGCGTTCTTCCATGGTATCGGTGTTTCTCCTGTATTTAAGCATTTATTAAATACAATTTTTCAGGGATTAGCAGTACTGGTTTTACGCCTTCTCTAATAAGTTCAGTGACTATTTTATCCATACCTGGTGTTTTGCCATTTTTCATTGTCTTCAGCGCTAGTTTTATTTCATATATGCTTATTTCTGGGATTTCCTCTGTGTAGTGTCTTGTTAGTTTGGCTCTTTTCTCGTTCGGGCTGCCAGGTGTTTTGGGTTTCTGGGATGAGTATAGTTCATGATAAAATCGTTCGATGTATCGCAGCATATCTTGTCTTTCAATGAGTATTTTTCCATTCTCGTCCATTAATTTTGTGATGTGTTTTCTTCCTTCTGCTAACTTTTTATTGATTACTTTCGGGCCTCTATTCTCTTCTATTGTTATTAGGATGAGGTTTTCATTCAATACAGCTACATCCCGTTATTACTTCCCTTCTGATATTTTTATTCAATAACTTAAGCTGTTCTTCTGTTATTTGGGACTTTGGGACTCTAATAATAGTTTGGTTTTCGTTGACATTTTAGATGTTCTCTCTTTGACATTGGGTATAGAGTTCTTTGCTGCTGTGCACATGTTTTCTATGATGGTGTTGTTGATCTCATCTACGTTCGCATTTTCTGATAGTGGGTGTAGATTCATTTTTTGTTCTAATTCGTTTCTATAGGTGTCTGCATATTGTTGTATTTGCGAAGGGTTAAATGTTTCCTTACTTTTGTTTGTAAGTTTGTTTCTTTCTTTTCTTGTGTTTAGAACTACACTACATCTTACCAGCCTGTGGTCACTCCCGCTATTTCCTTTATTTAGCACCGTTACATCTTCTATAATATGTTTGTTCTGTACGATAATAAAATCTATCTCGTTTTTGGTGGTCCCATCTGGAGATTTCCATGTCCATTTTCTTTCTTCTGGAAGAACGAGTTCATAGCGTATAGTTGGTTTTGTTCCATAAAGTTAGACTAGACTAGAGTTTGTCCTCTTTGGTTGCGCATTCCGGTACCGTATTTTCCGACGCAGTTCTCCTTATGTTGCTTTTTCCCTATTTTAACGTTGAAATCTCCTAATATCACGTTGTAATGTGTTCCCTTATTGCTTTTTCAACATCTTCGTAAAATTGCTCGATTTCGTCATCTGTATGTGTTGATGTCGGTGCATATACTTGTATGACTTTTAAGCTATATCGTTTGTTTATAATGATAATGGCGCAGGCGACTCTAGTTGATACGCTATATGTATCTTTAACTTGGTTATTCAATTTCTTGTGAATTAGAAATCCCACTCCGTTTTCCTTGTGTGTTTCTTCTCCATTGTAGTATAATGTGTTACCTGAACGTAGATTTAAGAGATTCTCGCCGGGTCTTCTAATTTCGCAGAGTCCGATTATATCCAAATTTATATGTTTGAGTTCTTCTTCTAATTCGAGGAGTCTGTCCTCTGATGAGAGTGTCCATATATTTAGAGAGCATATGTTCATCTTAGTTTTAAAGCAGCCTAGTCCAACCCAGATATTCTTCGCACCCTTTGTTCTGCTATTGCCAAACCCGCTGCCTTGGGCTTGAATAGCATTACTGCCGGGCACTAATGGCCATTTTTTAATTGGCCATGTTTTGGCCATGTTTTTATTTCATGGGGGTTTTTGGCAATAAAACGCCACGCCTGCCAGGCGTCTTGGTGAGTTTGGAAGGTTACATTTGCTTAGCCTTCTGTTATAACGGTTATACCGCCGTGACTCGGTCGCCAGAGCCCCGTTGGTTCGCTAGCAGCGAGCACCACCTGCAGGTGAGGTTGACATTTGGGTCGGTCTTATAAATTTGTTTGTTGCCGTACACCTTACCCACCCTTATCCAACGGTATCCCGCCTGGTAATGGGGCCCGTCTGTTTCTGGCCTTTTGGAATTTTTCTGGCCACCTCTCTTATTTCGTTCTCTGTGAATAGTGGACAGTTTACCCGACCTTCCTCTTGTATAAGCTGGTTCTAGCCCATATCTCGGTCGCATGGAAATAGTTTCTCCGCTTGCTTTAGCCTTTCTTTATCCAGCAGCTCTATTTTAGGACGCAGGTTTAATTTTTGCCGTATTATTTTATATCCCAGACCCTTCAAATCGTTATCAACTTCTGCGCATACTTGTTTCTGTATTCTTCTCTTCCTTTAGCGCATTCTTCTCTAATTTATTGTTTCTCTTCAGTTGTTTTATTTTTCTTAGTTAGCGTTTGCTCTGGCCATTCATCCACCAATACACAGGTGCTCGTCTGCTTCTTCCGCCATTACTTAAATAAATAAAAGGAAATATTTGATCGCATGTTTGTGTAACTACTTTCATAAATTCGCTTGGTTCAGCCTCTATATTAGTATAGTCTATATTTTCTGTTAATTTTGAAGAGCAAAGCTGCAATCGATTCTGGTTTATTATCCATCCATTATCCAGTGCTTGTTTGGTTTGATTCCGCTTTCTTAGATCTGTTCGGTCCTGTAGCTTTATTCCATATTCGATGTTTCGGTGATCGCTTAGGTTCTCATCATCCCTCACCTCCGAGTCTCTGACCTGTCTCATTAGGCTTGTTGTACAGAATGTTATATCTATGTACGATGAGGCTTGTCCTCGCCGGAAAGTAGGCTTGTTTCCCTTATTTAATATTTCAACATCTTGTCCCGCTAGCCATTCAGTCAGAATTGCTCCCCTAGCATCCTCAAGGGTGAACCTTTGGTGTCTGGTTTTATCTGGGTTTCTAGGGCTTTATCAAGTCTACTCTGGTCTTGTCTGGTCTTAACAGATACTGTCTGGTCTTGGCAGGTCTTGCCTCGTCTTGTCTGGTCTTGCCTTATCTTGTCTGGTCTTGTCTGGTTTTGTTTGGTCTTGTCTGAACTCGTCTGGTGTTGTCGGGTCTTGTCTTGTCCTGTCTTGTCTTGTCTGGTACTGTCTGGTACTGTCTGGTTTGTCTGGTCTTGTCTGGTCTTGACTGGTCTTGTCTGGTCTTGTCTGGTATTGTCTGGTCTTGTTTGGTCTTGTCTGGTTTTGTCTTTTCTGGTTTGATCTTCCCCGGGCTGCTCTTGTCTTTTCTGGTCTCGTCTTGTCTTATTTGGTTTTGTCTAGTTTGTATTGTTTGGTCGGGTTTTGTAAGGTCTTGTCTGGCCTTGTCTGGTCTTGCCTAGTCTTGTCTTGTCTGATCTTGTCAGGTCTTGTCTGCTCTTGTCTTGTTTGGTCTTGTCTGGTCTTGTATTGTTTGGTCTTGTCTGGTCTTGTTTGGTCTAGTCTGGTCTTGCCTGGTCTTGTCTGGTCTTGCATGGTCTTGTCTGGTCGTGTCTAGTCTAGTCTGGTCTTGTATGATCCTGTCTCGTCTTGTATATTATTTTTTATAACGATCAAAATCGATTATCAAAAATTCTTCCAAAAACACGAGTCCCCAAAAATTAAGAAAAATACCCCTTCATCAGACTAGACCAGATTAGACCAGATTAGAGAAAATTAGACTAGATTAGACATTCTAAAAAAGCCCAAACAGGACTAGATAGATAAGCCCAAACAAAACTAGACAAGCCGTAACACTACTATACAAGCGCAAACAATACCAGACAAGAATATACAATACCAGACAAGTCCAGATGAGAACAGACCTTACCAAATAAGACGAGAGAAGACCAGAGAAACAAGAGAATACCAGACAAGACCAGAGAAGACAAGACAATACCAGACAAAACTAGACAATGATTCGTCTAATCTTATCTAATCTCGTCTAATTTTATCTTTACTGATCTTGTCTAATCTTATCTAATCTTGTTTGATCTTGTCTAGTATTATCTGGTGTGATCTTTCAGGTGTAGTTTGGTTTATCTGGTGCTATCTCGTCTTTTAAATTCTTTTTTGTTTCTTATATTGTTTGAGCTCGAGCAATGACAAAGCTTTCAAAATCGCTGAGTAAAAATGATTCCAATACGAGAGAATTGCAAATTAAAAAAAATCGTCAGCGTCAGTTTTGCAATTCGGATAGTTTTGCAAGAGATCGTGCTCGGCGAAATAGAAATTGCAACTAAAGAAAACAAAGCTGCAATCTTGACTGTTGACCCAGTTCCGATCTCTTGAAAGAAAAAAGTTTCCTGATAAACATTGACACGGCTACGACCCAATTTATATTGATCTAAATCCGATTTTACAAAAAAAAACAAAGTATCAAATCTAAACCATAAAAAGCGTCTTTTATGACGTTGCGACCTAGAAATTTATTTAATCATGTCTTGTTATTATAATTGTTATAACTTTTTATATTATACAGCATTTTGATTATTTAGTGTTGTTTCTTCAATTGGTCTAGACAATATATTTATTTACCTCCAGTTTTCGTCAGAAAATTAGTTAATTAGCTTCTTGTTTCGTTGCAACAAAACAATGTATATAAGTAATCCAGTCTTTACTATCCATTAGAAAGCTACATTAAATTGGGCAGGACATTTAATATTGGGTACAAGGAACATATGAGATCTTACAAAAATAAGAATTACTCATTCTAGAAAATATCTAAGAATCTAAGAAATACTCATTCTAACATTTAAATGAGATGAATCATACCTGCGATAAGACAAATCTAAAAAAATTACATATCATAGATAAAGGCCCAAGGATGGATTTTCTAGGAGCATGTAAAATGAAAAAAGCCATTACCAACGGTTCAAACATCCTAAATGACCAGGTAGATTTAATAGACCTTTATAACGTTAGTTAAGCGCATGCGGATCCGCTATGTTTGAAAGGCGGGAATATGAAAGTTTCGGGCACATATTTAGTTATACGTTCGGGCACATTTTGACGTATAACATGGCGGAAATTGACACATTCGAGAAGGTCTATTCATTCCAATATCTGGCATTTTATTAGGGAGTTTCCTAAGTAAACCCCTACAGATGGTAAATAGTAAATAAAAACATACAACAATCTTGTATCGTGTGTAATCTTCTGACGAAGGCCTAAGAAGCCGAAATCGATAAAGTTTTGAATAAAACTAATTTGTGAAACTTACACGTAGTATCTCTACTTTATCATTATCTCTGTTATAATGTTTCACCTAGTGCCTACAGCTGAATCTTTAAATTTGATTAGAATGTTATACACCTATATATATATATATATTTTCTACTAGAAAGTAAAGTTTCATTATCTAGTGCTGATTCTTCAATTAGTCTATTCTAATTTATCTATACATTTGTTTTTGTTTTCGTCTAGAAATTTTTGCTTTCGTCTAGAAATTAGTTAATTATTGTCTTGTTTCCATCCGACATTTTTAAAATCCAGTCTTGTTATTACAGAGTAAAGATTGATTATCAAGTAGTGTTTCGTCAATTAGTGTAGAGTCTAGACCAATTTATCTATATACTTGTTTTCGTTAGAAAATTAGTTAATTAACATGTTGTCTGAAGAAAATGTAGGTCGTTTTCGTCCCGGCGGTTGGGAAGGGGCTGCGAATTGAAATTTACTATCGCTGCATGTGAATTTGATGCAATGGTTTATTAATGTTGGAGTCTGGGGATCTGTCCGACGCAGGGTTGCTGCCGGGAGTGGAAGTAATCAGCAGATACATCACGTCATTTAGCTAATGGCTTCCTGAATGCTAATCCGCCAACTTGAGATCGGTAATATCGCTGCCGACCTGCCGCCGCCCCCTTCAACCACCACCTAGTCTTTATCTAAACGGACTATAAACTATTTAAAGCTGTCTATCTACGACACACACACACAGTCGCACCCCACATCATCCCTTAAATCTAAACCCTGCAAACTCGCAACTGATTTCAATTACAAATTGTATATATTACATTTGTTAAATGTTACTTTGGGTTTTACAAATTTAATAACATAGGCAACATACTCCTTGTTTTGGCAACATACTCACAAGACTAAAGAGACAAGACTAAACAGATAAGACTAAACAGACAAGACCAGTCAGACTAGACCATACAGACAAGACTAGACAGACAAGAGTTGGCAGACAAGACTAGACCGACAAGACTAAACGGGCAAAGACAAGACTAGACCGAAAAGACTAAATAAGACTAGACAGACAGGACTAGACAGACAAGACTTGACAGACAAGACTAGACAGACAAGAGTTGGCAGACAAGACTAGACCGACAAGACTAAACGGGCAAAAACAAGACTAGACCGAAAAGACTAAATAAGACTAGACAGACAGGACTAGACAGACAAGACTTGACAGACAAGACTAGACAGACAAGAGTTGGCAGACAAGACTAGACTGACAAGACTAAACGGGCAAAGACAAGACTAGACCGAAGAGACTAAATAAGACTAGACAGACAGGACTGGACAGACAAGACTTGACAGACAAGACTAGACAGACAAGAGTTGGCAGACAAGACTAGACCGACAAGACTAAACGGGCAAAGACAAGACTATACCGAAAAGACTAAATAAGACTAGACAGACAGGACTAGACAGACAAGACTTGACAGACAAGACTAGACAGACAAGACTAGGCAGACAAGACTAGACAGACAAGACTAGACAGACAAGACTAGACAAACAAGACGAGAGAGACCAGACTAGACGAACAAGATTTGACATACAAGACTACAGAGAAGACTAAACAGACAAGACTAGACAGACAAGTCTAAACAGACAAGACTAGACAGACAAGACTAAACAGACAAGACTAGACAGATAATCTGTTTTATTATATTGTATTTGCAATGCAATTTATTGTATTCTATTGTGACGAATTCTATATGTACTGATATATATATATATATATATATATATATATATATATATATATATATATATATATATATATATATATATATATATTCAAGGAGTAAATGATTGATTGACAAGACTAGGCAATTAAGACTTAATAGACGAGACAAGACTAGACAGACCAGTTAGAGAAGACTAGACAGATAAGACTAGACAGATAAAACTAGACAGATGAGACTAAACAGACCAGACTAGACAGACAAGGCTAGGCGTACAAGACTAGACAGACAAGACTAAACAGACGAGACTAGGCAGACAAGACTGGACGGACATGACTAGACAGACAAGACTAGACAAACAAGACTGAACTGACAAGTCGAGACACACAAGACTTCAGATACAATACTAGACAGACAAGACTGGAACTGGACTGGTTGCCAGTCAGACAAGACTATACAGACAAGATCAGATAGACAAAACTTGACATACCAGACAAGATTAGTTAGACAAGATTAGATTAAGATGTGTGCGTAATATATCACAAAGTGAAGGAATTAATTAGTCGTTTGAAGTTTGAGTTTTGGTAGTGATCCATATCGAAGTTTCGCCGTCGGAGATTGATCGAGAGGGAACGTGAGCCGGTCGGTCGTTTGGCTGATATTACTGACATGATATCCTCTTATTACCAGCCAGTGCCGGACCCATATTCCATTAAGCGCACGAGATATCAATATTCCATTAAGATATGTATCCATAATGCAGTCGCGATATGCCCCGCGTATTACCGCCGCGACGCCGATAACATCGTATTATCGAAACACACACACACATACACACACTCAAACGATGCTAGGGCTTATGTCGAACAAATCTAAACTACTCAGTCTAATTAAATCTCGGCGTAACTACTCAGACTTGATTGCTTTCGTCTTGTTTTGTTTAGGAACTTGACTAAATCAATTTCATTTTTGTTTTCTGCGGAGGATTGTGATACTAATGTTTAATACAATTTTGCTTTTAACGTACATATAACTTCGGATTTGTTTTTCACAATTCTCTTTTGTCTTGTAAATATCGTCTTTACAATAAATGTACAAGACTACACAATATTTACTATTTATTCATTGTCTCAAATCATTGTCTCTTCAAACTCCTTAACCCTTAAGTAATTTTCTCACCAGAGACTATGACAGGTGTCATACGTCTCAGGTGAGAAAATTACTGCTACTTTGGGTCTGAGAGACGTATATCAGGTGGTTAAGTGTTAAATTTAGCTTTTTTAATGTTGATGTAGGTAGTGCTATAGATTTTATTTTAAAATTTTTTTCGTCTCAAGAATGCGAAAATAAGTCGAATAGTAAGCGAAATTTTTAAAAATGTTTCCAACAAAATTTGAAAAGAATTAAATTTCCTATAACAAACCTTGTTTCCTAATGATTTCTTGCCGGCAAATTGGTTATAATCAACTTAGTAAAAATTTTTTCTTTATTTACATTATCTCAAACATTCGATATAATATCGCGAAAAATTAACGAAATTTTGAAAAATGTTTCAAATAAACTTTGCAAAAAACTTAATTTTGTACACGAGAACATACTTTGTAATAAAGTCTCTTATGATTTCTGATCTGTCTAGTTGGTAATAATCAACCTTGAACATTGCGAAAACATTTTTGTTTCAGATTTTTTTTTCTCCGATATGCGCAAGGGATATTTCGCAGAAAATTATATATAGCACTAAAAAAATTCGCAATATTTGTGTTTGTTGTTTTAATTTTCTGGTATCGAAAAACCGTTCTGTCTTTAAAGTTTGTTAAGCTATTAACCTAAAATCAAACTCAAAACCCTCTTATCTTGATTGAAACATGACCTTTTCGGACGATTCACATCTTGGTTTGCGTTATTAGCCTGATACTATAATACCATAAATTACATAAATATTTGCCCGATAATACTACATAAGAGTAAACTAGACATACATAATCAAGAGAGGTATGCCAAACATTTTAGGGTTTCGTACGTTAGTATCCTGCTTTCTAAATTAATATTATTTTTGAGCACATGGGGTTTAACATTTTTCATTCGTGTTCGTGGGATATTGTTCTGGTCGGGTTCAATTGTTGCGCCAACTGTTGGTGCGAGATATACAGATTACTAAGGGTGGAATTTATTTGTCAGAATTACGGTCCAACTAGCAGTCATAAGTTTTGGTATTTTTGGGGTTGTAATATTTTAGGACAAAAATTTCTGAATTAATTCTAAAAAAAAATTTCGATTGTCTGGTCTTGCCTGTGCAGTCCTGTCTGTCTAAACTGGTCTGTCTGTCCTACTCGGTAGTGTAGTTGACAACATACCCGCCTTTCAATGCGGGAGACCCGGGTTCGAATCCTGGACCTGGCTGCCCACCTAGAATGAATGCAAAATATGCTATACCGGGGTGGCACACCAAAAGCCAAAGTGGAGTCGGAAGTAGAGTTTAAATGAGAGCTTCCCCCAAACCACTTTAGCCTTGTCTGTCTAGTCTTGTCTGTCTAGTCTTGTCTGTCTAGTCTTGTCTGTCTAGTCTTGTCTGTCTTGTCTTGTCTATCTAGTCTTGTCTGTCTAGTCTTGTCTGTCTAGTCTTGTCTGTCTAGTCTTGTCTGTCTAGTCTTGTCTGTCTAGTCTTGTCTGTCTAGTCTTGTCTGTCTAGTCTTGTCTGTCTAGTCTTGTCTGTCTTGTCTTGTCTGTCTAGTCTTGTCTGTCTAGTCTTGTCTGTCTAGTCTTGTCTGTCTAGTCTTGTCTGTCTAGTCTTGTCTGTCTAGTCTTGTCTGTCTAGTCTTGTCTGTCTAGTCTTGTCTGTCTAGTCTTGTCTGTCTAGTCTTGTCTGTCTAGTCTTGTCTGTCTAGTCTTGTCTGTCTAGTCTTGTCTGTCTAGTCTTGTCTGTCTAGTCTTGTCTGTCTAGTCTTGTCTGTCTAGTCTTGTCTGTCTAGTCTTGTCTGTCTAGTCTTGTCTGTCTAGTCTTGTCTGTCTAGTCTTGTCTGTCTAGTCTTGTCTGTCTAGTCTTGTCTGTCTAGTCTTGTCTGTCTAGTCTTGTCTATCTAGTCTTGTCTGTCTAGTCTTGTCTGTCTAGTCTTGTCTGTCTAGTCTTGTCTGTCTAGTCTTGTCTGTCTAGTCTTGTCTGTCTAGTCTTGTCTGTCTAGTCTTGTCTGTCTAGTCTTGTCTGTCTAGTCTTGTCTGTCTAGTCTTGTCTGTCTAGTCTTGTCTGTCTAGTCTTGTCTGTCTAGTCTTGTCTGTCTAGTCTTGTCTGTCTAGTCTTGTCTGTCTAGTCTTGTCTGTCTAGTCTTGTCTGTCTAGTCTTGTCTGTCTAGTCTTGTCTGTCTAGTCTTGTCTGTCTAGTCTTGTCTGTCTAGTCTTGTCTGTCTAGTCTTGTCTGTCTAGTCTTGTCTGTCTAGTCTTGTCTGTCTAGTCTTGTCTGTCTAGTCAAATCAAATCAAATCAAATTAGTTTATTTCCTTATTCAAGTTACATAATTAAGGGAAATATGTCAAACAAATACAAATATTAAATAGTAAAACATAAATAATAAAAAATATTAAAATCACTTTGAACTTTGTTTTCCATTGATGAAATCTTCTACACTGTAGGGTTCTAAATCATTTATGAGGTTGAATATTTGTTTTTTAAATATTTTGAAATTTTTAATATCCTTCATATGTCTGGGCAGGTGATTGTAGAATGTAATACACCTATAATAGGGACCTTTTTCTGTTAATGTTAAATTGTGAATTGGTGGGACATATTCCAAATGTTTTCTTTTTGTCGGTATATTGTGGCTGGTTTCGCTCTTGACAAAATTATTTTTATGCTTGAAATTGTAAATTAATATATCATAAATATATTGTCCGGGAACAGTTAATATATTAGCTTGCTTGAATTTTCCTTTGCAGGATTGATTATATTCCAAATTTAATATGATTCGTAGAGCGTGTTTCTGAATCTTGAAAAAGTCTGTAATGTTTTTTCCAGAACCCCAAAAAATTATGCCAAACCGGGTATGTGATTGAAAATTCGCATAGTAAACCATTTTTAGAACTTTTGGGCTTAGAACTTTTTGTAATATTCTTAAAGAAAATGTTGTTCTATTTAAATGGCTAACTAAGGAGTGTATGTGTGTTCTCCAGTTTAAAGTGTTGTCAAAGTGTATCCCCAAAAGCTTCACACTCTCTTTTATATACACTGTGTTTTGATCTATTTCAATTTGCGTTGGGTAATTCAGTCGGGATCTGTTCATTTTGAAAATAATAATGTTTGTTTTAAGCTGATTTATTGTTAATTTAAATTTAAACCAATGTTCCACTGGGTCTAAGGCAGATTTTACACTAAAAATCACTTCCTCCATATTTTTGTTTGCTACTAGAAGGGTTGTGTCGTCGGCAAAGTTTAGAATTTTATATGGAGTATTATTTAAGGCTAGGGGTCATTTAGATAAATTAAAAACAATAGTGGGCCTAATATACTTCCCTGCGGTATCCCTACTCTAGTACTTCTCACATTCGATTTTAAATAACCACATTCTGTGTTTAATTTTGTTTGTTGAGTTCTACCAGACAAGTACGACTTGAACCAGTCAAGAGCAATACCTCTAATGCCATACTTTTCAAGTTTACTCAACAGAATTTTATGGTTCACAGTGTCGTACGCCTTTGATAGATCGATCAGGATCCCACAGGGAATTTCATGGTTTTCGAGATGCTCTAGAATATTATTGAGAAAGTGGAAACAAGCCGTTTCTATATTCCGTCCATCTACATATCCGTGCTGGGTGTTGTTTAATAAATTATATTTCTTGAAGAAAGCAACAGTCCTACTAGCTACTATTTTTTCAAATATTTTTGAGAACGACGTAGACGTAGGCTAATAGGTCTATAGTTTTCCACAAGTGATTTGTCTCCTTTCTTGAAAATTGGTGTAATTATGGAGTGTTTCAATTTGTCTGGAAAAACTCCATATTTAATTGAGGTATTTACTATATATTCCAATGGTTCTATTATTTCCTTTATAACAGTTTTTATCACACCTATATGAATTTCGTCTACTCCAGAACTTTTGTTGTTGTTGAGATTCATTATTACGTTTATAATTTCTTCACGTGTTGCCGGTCTTATGTATATTGATTTGTTGTTTACGTTTATTGTATCTGAGTATTCTATATGCTCGATTTGTCTGGACAATTGAATTGCATTGTCCGAGTAAAATTTATTGAATTTATTGACTGTTGCAAAGACGTTCATTTGTTCTATAGGGAAAATGGTACTATTCCGTTGGTTCTTCAAGTTTACGATTTGGTTGACTACATTCCAAGTTGATTTCATTTTATTTTTAGAATACTTTATTTCATTTTCTAACTGAATGCTTTTTGTTCTTTTTAGTACTTGGTCATATTTTCGTCTAGTTTTGTTGAATTGTTTCCTGCTTTTGTCATCAAATTTTGATAGTATTTCCAAGTATTCTAGCTTTTTTCTGATTGATGTAACTTCTGGGCATGCATATCTATGATTATTGCTTGCTTGTTTATTTTTTAATAAACAAGGATAACTGCTATTGAACAATAATAGGAATTTTTCCATAAATATATTCCATTGGTTGTTGACGTCATTTTGTTTTTCCTCGTATATTTCCAACCAGGTTTCTTCGGAAAGTAATTTAAAAAATGTTGTATTGTTTTCTGGAGAAAAATTTCTGACTCGATATGTAGTCTTCTGTTTTTTAATTTCAATTATATTTATTATTTGGGCTCTGTGATCGGAAATATAATATTCTTTAGTTTTGCCGTGTACATTATATCTGCTGTTATAGCTATGTTGTCAATGCATGTTGACGATTGGGGGCGACTAGGTTCTTTAAATGCCATTTCTAGGTTGAATGATTGAAACATAGACTTAAGTTGTCTACATTCATAGCTTAATTTTAGCGTGTCTACGTTGTAATCTCCAGCTACAATGCATTGTTTTTTTTTCTTTATTTAATTTTATTAGCAATTGATGCAAGTTATCTAAGAAATTACGAAAACTAGTTAGAGGGGCTCGATAAATTGCCACAATTATTGTTTCAATTTCATTCAATATTGTCTCTATAGCTGTAATTTCAAAAATGAGTTCTTCTGCTAGCTTATCGATATCAGGTCTTCCATTTAATGTTATTTTTGCAGAAAATAGCTACACCTTCATGTTGTCCCACTTTTCGACAATACGATGCTCCTAGGTGAAAATCTGAGATTTGATAGATTCGCAATTGTTCGTAGTTTTTCCAATGCTCCGTTAAAATAAGAAATTTACAATTTTTAATTTCTTGGAGCATGTATTCTATTTTTTCTATTGAATTTCCAATAGATTGTGTGTTTAGATTAATTAATTGTATTCTTTCTTTGGAGTTATTTTCTAATTTTATTGCTTCCGTTTGTAGATGTAGTTTTTTTGAAAATTTGAGGGCTGACGGTTTCTGTTTAGGTATTTAGATGTAAATTTGAAACGTTCATGTAAGATTCCTTCTGGCCAGAAGGATCTTGCATAGACCTTCTCTTTTAAAATTGGATCCACTCCTATTTTGAAACTGTTATTGTCCATTATATGGACTTTTGTGGTCATTTTCTCTACTATAAAGCCTGTTTTCGGTAATCCTGTATTTTTTTGAAGGTAATCTCGGACAATTTCTTCAGTTACGTGTTCTTTCGCTCGGGAAATGTATAGCCACAGTTTTTTTGGTTGAGTTTCTCTACCCGAAAAACCTGTGGCTTTATCTTCTTCATTTACTTTTGCGCTACCAAAAGATTCGCGATTTTTTCGTCCACTGAAGGCTGGTTCTTTATCTCTGCTGGATTGAGGCTTATCTCTATCTATTTTATTTCGTTGCTTTTTGTTCGAGTAAGTCGTTTCCGATGCTCGCTCAATTTCTTCGACTATCACGGGATTGTTGGTAGATTCCGAACGGTTATGTTGTTGATTTTCTTGTGATAATGTTAAGTCTTGATAGCCAGAGGTGTTACTTAGTAAGGTGTGATGCGTGGTATTAGGTTGACATGAAGAAATATTTTTTTGTTGATGTTTTAATGCCTGGATTTGTTCTTCTAACGTAAGTAGATAGCAATTCATAATCCTGTTCTTATCTTCCATATCCATCAACAATTTTTTTAGGAGAAAATTTTCCTTTTGTAAGATTCTTACATTATCCTCTTCCAAAAAATTGGAAGTTTCTAGGTGAGCTTTTTTCTATTATATCACTTATTTCATGATCACATTTGTGTTTTTTTTTTAGAATGGGATACACATCCCGGATGGAAGTGCTTGCTGCATTTTTAACAAAACAATGGTGCACACACTTTTTTTGCACATTAATTGCAGAGCACTTCAACTGTGTTGTTACTTTCAGCCATCTTGGTTACCTCTACCTAGTCTTGTCTGTCTAGTCTTGTCTGTCTAGTCTTGTCTGTCTAGTCTTGTCTGTCTAGTCTTGTCTGTCTAGTCTTGTCTGTCTAGTCTTGTCTGTCTAGTCTTGTCTGTCTAGTCTTGTCTGTCTAGTCTTGTCTGTCTAGTCTTGTCTGTCTAGTCTTGTCTGTCTAGTCTTGTCTGTCTAGTCTTGTCTGTCTAGTCTTGTCTGTCTAGTCTTGTCTGTCTAGTCTTGTCTGTCTAGTCTTGTCTGTCTAGTCTTGTCTGTCTAGTCTTGTCTGTCTAGTCTTGTCTGTCTAGTCTTGTCTGTCTAGTCTTGTCTGTCTAGTCTTGTCTGTCTAGTCTTGTCTGTCTAGTCTTGTCTGTCTAGTCTTGTCTGTCTAGTCTTGTCTGTCTAGTCTTGTCTGTCTAGTCTTGTCTGTCTAGTCTTGTCTGTCTAGTCTTGTCTGTCTAGTCTTGTCTGTCTAGTCTTGTCTGTCTAGTCTTGTCTGTCTAGTCTTGTCTGTCTAGTCTTGTCTGTCTAGTCTTGTCTGTCTAGTCTTGTCTGTCTAGTCTTGTCTGTCTAGTCTTGTCTGTCTAGTCTTGTCTGTCTAGTCTTGTCTGTCTAGTCTTGTCTGTCTAGTCTTGTCTGTCTAGTCTTGTCTGTCTACTCTTGTCTGTCTAGTCTTGTCTTTTTTTTCAGAGAGGAGGGGGAATGCATTATTGCACACCGGATATTCAAACCCGTGTAGTGTGGGGCTCTCTGATCGAGTTCTTCGTGACCAGCATACCCACTAAACCCCCTCCTCTGTCTCTACACTACACTCCACCCGGAACTGCGTGAGCATTACTTCAGGTGGGTGGTGGTGTTTGTACCAATTGTTTCCTTACTGTTATTTTCATTGTCCTTTACTCGTTTCGATTTCGTCTTTCGTCTTCTGTCTTATTAGTTATGCAGTCGTGTGATAAACTATTTTTCGGTCTTTTCGTCACATATCTAGTCGTCCATGTTAGCTTCTTTGTGTTTCGTGTGAAATTATAATCGCCTTCCATTATCTCTCCATTTGTTCTTTTCCCAACATGATTTCGGTTATGTAAGCTTGTACTGCATCCCAGTTATGCTCACTTTCTAACATAACTTCCATGATGTTCTGTTCTTCTAGTTTTGTACCGCCTAGTGTCTCCGCGAGTCGAGTTCTTTCGTTCTCTGATTCTGTACACGTGAAGATAGTGTTTTGTGCGTCGTCTGGGATATGACCGCAATAAAAACACTCCGCCGTGTCTCTTTTTTTAAACCGTTCGAGGTATGCGTTGAAGCATCCATGACCAGTGAGTGCCTGTGTAAGATGGTAACTCATATGTCCGTGTGACCTTTCATACCATGCTGTTACGTTAGGGATAAGTCTGTATGTCCACCTGCCACTAGTGTCGTTATCCCATCTTGTCTGCCATCGGTCCATGAGTCTCTTACGTGCTCTCTCCTTAACGGCCGCTCTTTCGTGTTTTACTTCTTTTTTCGCCCTGTTGTCTAGTCTTGTCTGTCTGATCTTGTCTGTCTGGTCTTGTCTGTCTGGTCTTGTCTGCCTGGTCTTGTCTGTCTGGTCTTGTCTGTTTGGTCTTGTCTGTCTGGTCTTGTCTGTCTAGTCTTGTCTGTCTAGTCTTTTCTGTCTTTTTTTTTATATTGTGGTTTGGTGGAAGCTCTACCAGTCAGAGTGTGAGGCTCTCACTTACTAAACCCCCTTTCCACTTGGCTTCTCTATGCTCAACCCCGGTATCGCTTGCGCATGCCTTCAGGGTGGGCAGCCCGGACGGTTAGTGTCGCCTTAGTTTGATGAGAGTTATCTATTATCTTCGCTCAATTTGAGCGAACTAGTCCTTCTACTAAGACTCTCGTCTATCGTTCTTTTCCCTAGGTTAGAGGTTTAGTTCTGCATCGACTTCGATGTTTGCCGCAAGCTGCGCTTTCCACGCTCTTTCGGCCTCTTCTTTCCTCATCATTATTTCCATGGTATATGCTTTTATCGCCTCCCAGTCGTCTTCATTTGGCAGCATGACTTGTGTTAGATTTCCTACCTCAAGCACTATGCCACCGAGTTTCACCTGAACAGTGGACCTCTCGTTTTCCGTGGCTGGACACTGGAAAATAGTGTGCTCTGCGTCATCCGGACTTTGGCCACATAAGAAGCACTTTAGATTGTTCCTCTTTTTGAACCTCTCTGGGTAGGAATTGAAGCATCCGTGGCCTGTGAGCGCTTGGGTAATATGGTATCCCATTTGCCCGTGGGTGCGGTCGTACCAAGGCGCTACGTGAGGGATGAGCCTATGGGTCCATCGTCCTGACGTATCTGTCTCCCACTGGGTCTGCCATCTCTCCATGAGTCGTTGGCGCGCTCTAACCTTGGCTCCTTCTTTGGCCTGCTCCTTTTCTTCTTTCCTGGCGTACTGACTTAGTTCGTCGTAGATCTCCTTTCTTTCTCGAATCAGTAGATCAATTGGAGGTGTACTCGCTAGAACGAGTGCGGCCGCCTCAGATACGGTTCTGTACCCAGAAATTAGTCGTAATACACTGCGCCGCTGTACCGAGGCAAACCCCCGCTTTGCCCCGATCTTTTCTGCCGCCGCTGCCCATATTTCTGCGCCGTAGAGTATCTGTGCGTGTATCACGCTATTTAGCAGTTTTCTTTTTGCCTCACGAGGCCCTCCAACGCTTGGCATGAGCCTTGCAAGACTTGCCGCTGTTGCTGATGTCTTCTCGGTTATCTTAGTGACATGTTCTACATACCAAAGTCCGCTGTCAATCTGTACCCTGAGGTATCTCACCGCCTTTGCCCATGGTACTTCCTGCCTTTCCAGAGTGAGAATCGGTGGAACAAACATCCTCTTATCTGTTACCAGTACTGCTTCCGTCTTATGTACTGCTAGTTGCAGTCCGTTTTTTCCCTTCATCCAGTTGCTGGCACGTCGGAGACACTCATTTTTTACTGCCTCGAGTGTGGTAGGAATTCTCGCTGTTACTACTACTGCCACGTCATCAGCGAAGCCAACGAAGGTCGCGTCTTTTGGTAGTCTCAGGTTTAGTAGACCGTCATACATGATGTTCCACAGAAAGGGCCCAAGGACCGATCCCTGCGGAACCCCTGCATTCACCTCATACTCAACCTGGCCGTCTTCCGTGTCGTGGCCAAGGATTATGTTACTCAAGTAACTGCTTATAATTTTCCTTAGGATCTCCGGTACTCGTCCCTGCTCTAAGGCGTTTAGGATCACATCCCACCGCACCGAGTTGAAGGCATTCTTGATGTCGAGCGTCACAAGTGCACAAAAGCCTTTTGTCTTCCAGGTCCCCTGTTTGACCTTCCTGGCCGTCTAGATCACACTCGAAATAGCGTCGACTGTTGACTTCCCTTTCCTAAAACGGTATTGCCGCTGGGACATGCCCCCGTTTTCGTCGATATGTTTGTCTAGTCTTTGGAGCAACAGTTTTTCCAGTAACTTCCCCATGTTGTCTAGGAGGCAGATCGGTCGGTATGAGGATGCTTCCTCCAGAGGCTGATTCCTTTTTCGTAAGAGGACCAGTTTCTGTCTTTTCCATCGTTCATGGAACACCCCTTTGTTGAGGCATGTATTGAAGCCCGTTAGCAAGAGTTCCGGCCATGTCTCTATCACCGCCGTCAGGATCTCGTTTCGGATGTTATCCGGTCCTGGTGCCTTCCCGGACTGGAACCGTTTTTTCCCTTCTTGTAACTCTCCTATTGTAAAATCTTCGATGGCTTCCTGGATCTGTATGGGTTGAATTTCCCTTCGCTGTTGAGTAGCGAACAGGGTAGAAACTATCTCTGTCATCCTCTCTGGATGTGATAGTCCCGGGATGGGCTGTCTACCTCCTAGTTTCTTGGTAACTATGCGGTATGGCAACCCCCATGGGTCGGCTTCGATTTAGGGTAGGAGCAGCTCCCAACTTCTCCTTTTACTGCTCGTAATAGCAAGGCGTAGTTTTTCCCTTGCTGTTTTGAAGGCTGTTTGTAGAGACTCATATATTCGTGCGTCCCCTCTTCTTCTTTTCCGTTGAGCTGCCCTACGTGATGCCTTGCATTTATCACGTAGATCTTTTATTTCGGGATTCCACCAGTACACCATCTTTCTCCCGCCTGGAGCATTTCCCCGCCTTGACATCGCCGCGTCGCATGCTGCGGCGATGATCTCGATGACGTAATTAACAATCAAGTTAGGGTTTCCAACTGCCGCTAGACCTTGGAACCGCCCCTGTTGTTTTTCGGTTTCGAGTGCCTCCGCCAACCGGAGTCTATCTAACTTCCACAGTTTCCATCCAGCTTCTTCATCCCTCTCGCTTTCCGGTGAGTTCTGGTGTACCCCTGGCTCCTTATATATGCTGAGAAGCAAATATTGATGGTCACTGTGTGTGGCGTCTTTCGAGCACTTTCCATCCTAATGTTCTTGCAGCAATTCCCGCTGATGCAAGCGTTATATCGATCACTGATCCTGTTTGTCCCCTGCGGAACGTAAACTCACTTCCCTCATTTATGACAATGAGGTCGAGTCTAGCAATCAGCTCCGATACTGCCTCTCCTCTCCGATCGAGTATCCGGGATCCCCATTCTGGTGACTTGCTGTTGAAATGGCCAGCTACAAGCACTTCTCCGGTAACAGTTCGAAGGCTATCTTCCAGGTTGTCAAGCTGAATCACAAAGTCGTCATGGTCCAGGTTTGATGAGAAATAGCAGTTATAAACTCTCATATCTTCTATTTCAGCCCACACGAAGTCCGCTGTCGACTCGCCGACAGCTCCAACCCTCGTGTTCTTGTCTGTAACAGCTTTGGCTGCGTATTTTGGAACCATAGTCCAATATCAGGCTTCCGGTATTGTTCGCTGATAATTAGAACATCGGCTTTTTTCTCTGCAGCTGCTTGCATGAGGAGGTCCTGAGCCTCCCGTCCTCTACCCAGGTTTACCTGAAGAAATCTAGCCATTTCGGCCTTTCCTCATAGCCTTCTGAAAATAGGGACACCTTGCACTCCCAGGGATGTGCTCTGCGTCACCCTGTTCAAAGGCTTCATTACAAATTACGCAGAAGGGTTCCCTCTTGCATTCTTTCGCCAAATGGTTTTCTTGCCCACAGAGTCGACACAGTTTTGATCTATCTGGTCCCTTGCATTTTAGTGCTACTTGTCCGAAACCTTGGAAACGGAAGCACTTTAAACTTCGGCCCTGAGCCTTACACGGCAGCGAACCCAGCCTACCTTCAGCTTACCCGCTTCGAGCAGTTTTTCCGCAGTTTCCCTCAGTACCGTTACCACTGCGGTTTGTATGCCTCCATACCCTTTTCTCAGAGGCCTAACCTTGATGACGTCTTCTGTTGCGTTTTCGATTGCGTGACTTTCTCCTCCGTGACTTCATCTAGGTCTCGGATTTCTATATTGCAGCTATGTCCCATCGTGCGTACCGTTCCCTGCTCAGCCACTGCATCCGCGACCGCCTTTCGCAGTTTTTCGGTACCTTCGTTGCTCTTCTGGATCTCGACAAGAATTTCGCCGCCACGGGTTCGCCTTATCCCGACAATCTTTGCTCCGCAGTCTTCTGGGCTCACGTCGGTCTTGATTTTCCGGAGGACATCCGCGTATGAAGTCTCCCCGTTTATCTTTACAGCAATAGCTTCCGGCCGCCTTCTTGGTATCCCTTTTGCCTCTGGCTTTCCTCCGCTTGTGGGGCGCTTATTTTTTTTGCGACACCTCTTCCCAGTCGGGTCCTTGCTCATTAGGATCATGCGTATTTTGCCCGCTGATACCGGTGTGTTTCTCAACTTCTATTGTTTGTTCGTTTTTTCGTTTCTTCTCAAGTCTTTTCTGTCTAGTCTTGCATGTCTAGTATTGTCTGTCTAGTCTTGTCTGTCGAGTCTTGCCTGTCTAGTCTGGTCTGTCTAGTCTTGTCTGTCTAGTCTTGTCTGTCTAGTCTTGTCTGTCTAGTCTTGTCTGTCTAGTCTTGTCTGTCTAGTCTTGTCTGTCTAGTCTTGTCTGTCTAGTCTTGTCTGTCTAGTCTTGTCTGTCTAGTCTTGTCTGTCTAGTCTTGTCTGTCTAGTCTTGTCTGTCTAGTCTTGTCTGTCTAGTCTTGTCTCTCTAGTCTTGCATGTCTAGTCTTGTCTGTCTAGTCCAGTCTGCCTAGCCTTGTCTGTTCAGCCTTGTCTGTCTAGTCTTGTCTGTCTAGTCTTGTCTGTGTAGTCTTGTCTGTGTATTCTTGTCTTGTCTGTCTAGTTTTGTCTTCTTTTCGGAGAGGAGGGGAATGCAATGTTGCACACCGGATATTCAAACCCGTGTAGTGTGGGGCTCTCTGATCGAGTTCTTCGTGACCAGCATACCCACTAAAACCCCTCATCTGTCTCTACGCTACACTCCACGCGGAACTGCGTGAGCATTACTTCAGGTGGGTGGTGGTGTTTGTACCAATTGTTTCCTTATCGTTCTTTTTATTGTCCTTTCCTCGTTTCGAATTCGTCTTTGGTCTTCAGTCGTATTAGTTATGTAGTCGTGTGATAACCCATTTTTCGGTCTTTTCGTGTCTAGTATTCCCTGTCTAGTCTTTTCTGTCTAGTCTTGTCGGTTTAGTCTTGTCTATCTTGTCTTGTCTGTCTAGTCTTGTCTGTCTAGTCTTGTCTGTCTAGTGTTGTCTGTCTAGTCTTCTCTGTCTAGTCTTGTATGTCTAGTCTTCTCTGTCTAGTCTTGTCTGCCTAGTCTTGTCTGTCTAGTTTTGTATGTCTAGTATTGTCTGTCTAGTTTTGTTTGTCTAGTCTTGCCTGTCTACTCTTGTCTGTCTAGTCTTGTCTGTCTAGTCTTGTCTGTCTAGTCCTGTCTCTGTAGTCTTGTATGTCTAGTCTTGTCTGTCTAGTCTTCTCTGCCTAGTCTTGTCTGTCTAGTCTTGTCTGTGCTGTCTTGTCTCTCTAGTCTTATGTATCTAGTCTTGTCGGTCTAGTCTTGTCTGTCTACTCTTTCTACTCTATTACTGTAGTATCGCCAATTTTCGTTGTTGTAGCAAGCGCGGCTCTGAAACTCCTGAAATGGTAATCTATAAGGAAATCTAAATAGATAAAGAGGAGACCTATCGATTAGGGATTGCAATGCGTGCGTTCGTTGCGCATTAATCCTCTCTCTGCGCTTGCTGCGGATTGTAAGAACATAAATATAAATTCTGCTTTTGATCACAATCTGGAACGTCCGCCGTCGTATAAATAAATATATAGTGAACTGTATACACACACAGAGCGGCGGCTAAACGAAAACGTTTTCTGTTTGGCGGGGTGGAATTATTTTACGAGGCACCCTCCGACGAATTCGCCCACGTCGATCGTCAAAGTAATAAGAAAACAGCGGTGTTACCGTTTGTCTTAATTTAAGGTTGAAATTAGTGAAGAGATTTTTTTTAAACAATAAATAATTTATCTTCACATTTATATTTAACTTTATTACTAATTGTAAGTAGTAGCGGCTTCTGGAAGAATCTTTTTTATTATTGAATCCGTACATGAAATAAAGAAATTATTACGACTATTAATAAATAAAATATTAGTTGTCTGGAAAGTTAACTTGAATAGGTGACTTGTTTAATCTCAACTAAAGCTGTTCATTCATTATAATAGAGACTGTAGTATTAATGATGCATTTTCTGCTTCAGTTGAATAAATAAAGAAGTTTTATGTGAACTTAAATTTTTTGTACTAAAAGTAATGGATAGCAAAGAGTTTGTGCAAAAATATTTGCAGAAAATTAATAATAGCTAACCTCCAACTTAACATAATTTTCATTAGTAAGCACTTTACATTGTTATTACTAAAAAGGTATTAGCGTAAGTTGATGAAGATTGGCCATAAAATGCTGGATATAAACCAGGCAGCTCCTCTAGCATTGTATAATTTTTTCCTCGTCCAAATTTCGACTCTAAAACGACATTTATCAAATAATAATAGTCAGAAAAGACTACACAGACAAAACAAGACAAACAAGTCTAGATAGACAAAATTAGGCAGATAAAACTAGACAGAAAAAACAAGATTAGACAGACAAGATCAGACAGACAAGAGTAGACAAACAAAACTAGGCAGATCAGACAAGCCAGGCGAGACTAGACAGACGAGTTTAGAAAGACGATACTAGACATACGAGATTAGATAGACAAGACTAGATTAAAAAAACAAGACGAATCAGAGTGGACACACAAGAGTAGACAGTCAAGAGTGGACAGATAAGAGTAGACAGACGAGAGAATATATAGGCGGGAGTTGACAGAGAAAACATGACAGACAAGACTAAACAGGAGAGAATAGAGAGACGAGGCTAGCCAGTGGAGACTAGGCAGTCGAGAGTATGTGTACTAAACTAGACAAAACTAGATAAGAAAGTAGACCGACATAAGACCGAAATAAGCTTATTATTTGAGATTTATGATCAGAGATGTGATATTCCGTTGTTTGTGTGACGTATTCTAAGTCTCTTTTTACAATTATATTGTCAATGCAAGCAGATTGTCGACTAGGATCATTTACAGTAATAACTGCATTAAATGATTTAAGCAATGATTTTAATTGACGTGTTTTTTATTAGATTTCAAGAAATCAATATTGAAGTCTCCCGCAATAATGAAATGGCTGTTGTTAACATTTAACTTAATTAGGAGTTGATGTAACTTGGTAATAAAATGTAAGAAACTGGCATGGGGAGGACGATAAATAGCTACAATATTAAAAATAGAGGGATGAGACTAGGCAGACGAAACTAGATAGACGAGACAAGACATATGAGCCTAAATAGACGAGACGGGACAGACGAGACTATATAAAAGAGACAGGGCAAACGAAAATAGACAGACGAGATTAGACAGACAAGATTAGAAAACGAGACTATACATATGAGTGTAGCCAGACGTAACTAGACAGACGAGACTAGACAGACGAGACTATAGAGACTGAAGAGACTAGACAGACGAGACTAGATAGACGAGACTAGACAGACGAGACTAGACAGACTAGACTAAACAGACGAGACTAGATAGACAAGACTAGACAGACTGGACAAACGAGACTAAACAGGCTGAACTTTACAGACAAGACTGGAAAGACTAGCCTAAACAGGCGAGATTAGACAGATAATACTAGACAGAGGAGGCTAGACAGACAAGACTAGACACACAAGATTGAACTGGGTAGTCTTGCCTAAATAGTCTTATTTGTTTAGTCTTGTCTGTTATAGGTTCGTGCAATATTTGTTCAATACAAATTTTGATAAATTAGTTCAATTAATATTAACGTGGTATAAAATGATGTTGGTGGTTAGACGCATCTAGTTTGATATTGTATGGCAAACCCAAACAATATTAATCATGCAAAACGCAGCGTACATCCGTACATGTGTCTGTGTGTGTTTAGGGCAAGACGTCCAAACAATCAAATATTTGCAATTAATTAAAGCCGAAAGGCGTCCGCGAGAAAATTCACCGGCAAGAAAGCCTATTGAGGTCAGCGCGACAAGAAAGGAATCTCCAACTACACCGTCCAAGTTGGCCGCGTCTCTTCAGCTCTTCAACTCTGCAGCGCCGTGCAAGCCTTGCAGCTCTCAATGGCCACTTGTGGCTACCCTTCACACTTCACATGCACCCCACACCGACGGACCCTACCCATACCACCCCGACGCCCGAACACACATACACTCGCTGAGTGAGCTACTCGAGGGTCATCAGCAATCAGCTTGTTGAACAAGACTTGCATATATTACACTTAACGTCATATTCTCTATTTTATATATATATATATATATATATATATATATATATATATATATATATATTTATATTTCTAATAGTTCGACCAAACGACTAAACTAAACCGACTAGTTCTTATCACCTTATCACAGTTTAATATTGTCTAGTCTTGTTCGATATAATCCTCCACAGCTCAGCTCAAGTGACCAACTTTTTTGAAAGCAAGAGTACGACTAAAACGTTTCCTGAACGGTAATAACTTCATAATATATTTATTGTCATTACATATCAATGACAAGATTAGACAGCCAAGACTAGATAGACTAAATTAGACAAACGAGACTATACAGCTGAGACTCGGCAGACCAGATTTGACAGGCGAGACTAGACAGACGAGACTAGACAGACGAGACTAGACAGACGAGACTAGACAGACGAGACTAGACAGACTAGACTAGACAGACGAGACTAGACAGACGATACTAGACAGACGAGACTTGACAGACGAGACTAGACAGACGAGACTAGACAGACGAGACTAGGCAGACGAGACTAGACAGACTAGACTAGACAGACGAGACTAGACAGACGAGACTAGACAGACGAGACTAGACAGACGAGACTAGACAGACGAGACTAGACAGGCGAGACTAGACAGACGAGACTAGACAGACGAGACTAGACAGGCGAGACAAGACAGACGATACTAGGCAGACGAGACTAGACAGACGAGACTAGACAGACGAGACTAGACAGACTAGACTAGACAGGCGAGACTAGACAGACGATACTAGACAGACGAGACTAGACAGACGAGACTAGACAGACGAGACTAGACAGACGAGACTAGGCAGACGAGACTACACAAACGAGACTAGACAAACGAGACTAGACATACGAGACAGACGAGACTAGACATACGAGACTAGACAGACGAGACTAGACAGACGAAACTAGACAGACTAGACTAGACAGGCGAGACTAGACAGACGATACTAGACAGACGAGACTTGACAGACGAGACTAGACAGACGAGACTAGACAGACGAGACTAGGCAGACGAGACTAGACAGACTAGACTAGACAGACGAGACTAGACAGACGAGACTAGACAGACGAGACTAGACAGACGAGACTAGACAGACGAGACTAGACAGGCGAGACTAGACAGACGATACTAGACAGACGAGACTAGACAGACGAGACAGACGAGACTAGACAGACGAGACTAGACAGGCGACACTTGAAATAAGAGACTAGACAGACGAGATTAGACAAACGAGAATAGGCAGACTACTAAATGGAGACTAAGCAAATGAGACTAATCCAGCTAGACTAGACAAACGAGACTAGATAGACAAGACTAAACGGACGAGACAGGACAGATGAAAATATTTTTGTATTCAGCACTAAATTATTTCCATCAAATTATCAAATAGTATGCTGCGACCGCATTTTTCTCTATTTTATATATATATACATATATATATATATATATATATATATATATATATATATATATATATATATATATATATATATATATTTCTAATGGTTATACCAAACGACTACACTAAACCGACTAGTTCTTATCACCTTATCACAGTCTAATATTGTCTAGTCTTGTTCGATATAATCCTCCACAGCTCAGCTCAAGTAACCAACTTTTTTGATAGCAAGAGTACGACTAAAACGTTTCCTGAACGGTAATAACTTCATAATATGTTTATTGTCATTACATATCAATGACAAGATTAGACAGCCAAGACTAGATAGACTAAATTAGACAAACGAGACTATACAGCTGAGACTAGGCAAACCAGATTTGACAGGCGAGACTAGACAGACGAGACTAGACAGATGAGACTAGACAGACGAGACTACACAGACGAGACTAGACAGACTAGACTAGACAGACGAGACTAGACAGACGAGACTAGACAGACGAGACTAGACAGGCGAGACTAGACAGACGATACTAGACAGACGAGACTAGACAGACGAGACTAGACAGACGAGACTAGACAGACGAGACTAGACAGACGGGACTAGACAGACGAGACTAGACAGACGAGACTAGGCAGACGAGACTAGACAGACGAGACTAGACAGACGAGACTATACAGACGAGACTAGACAGACGAGACTAGACAGACGCAACTAGACAGACGAGACCAGACAGACGAGACTAGACAGACGAGACTAGACAGACGAGACTATACAGACGAGACTAGACAGACGAGACTAGACAGACGCAACTAGACAGACGAGACCAGACAGACGAGACTAGACAGACGAGACTAGACGGGCGAGACTTGACGGACGAGACTAGGCAGAAGAGACTAGACAGATGAGACTAGACAGAAGGGACTAGACATACGAGACTAGACAGACGAGACTACATAGACGAGACTAGATAGATGGGACTAGACAGACTAGACTAGACTAGACCGAGGACTCTAACCAGACGAAACTGGACAGACGAGGCTAGACACACGAGACTAGACAAACAGGACTAAACAAAACAGACTAGACAGACGTGACTAGACAGACGAGACCCGACAAACAAGACTAGACATATGAGATTAGACAGAGGAGACTAGACTGTCAAGACTATACAAACGCTACTATACAGACGGGACTAGACAGACTAGACTAGACAGACGACACTAGACACACGAGACTAGACAGACGAGACTAGACAGACGAGACTAGACAGACGAGACTAGACAGACGAGACTAGACAGACGAGACTAGACAGACGAGACTAGACAGACGAGACTAGACAGACGAGACTAGACAGACAAGACTAGGTAGCTGAGATTAGACAGACGACACTAAATGGACGAAACTAGACAGACGAGACTACACAAATGAGACTAATCCAGCTAGACTAGACAAACGAGACTATACAAAGGAGACTAGATAAACGAGACTAAACGGACGAGACAGGACAGATGAAAATATTTTTGTATTCAGCACTAAATTATTTCCATCAAAT
The DNA here is from genome assembly GCA_944588485.1 of Phosphuga atrata. Classification (NCBI taxonomy): domain Eukaryota; kingdom Metazoa; phylum Arthropoda; class Insecta; order Coleoptera; family Silphidae; genus Phosphuga; species Phosphuga atrata. The sequence continues at coordinate 28,801,021 of OX155903.1, read as the reverse complement.
TATCAAATAGTACGCTGCGACCGCAAATTTAAGCAAGTTATTCGAATTAGTGATGGAGGAGTGTTTTGTATGCATTTAATGACAAAGTCAAGCGCATTCCCGTGGATTATTGTGGGCTTATTAATCTTGTTCCTTGTTATTTGTATGGTTTACATACCTTCCGATGTTCCAAATGACGGCTTGAAACGCTCATTTATGCCTTGAAAACACTCCCTATTGAACAACATTTCATTATTATTGGCAACTTGAACATTCCATATGTTTCCATCGTTGGTACTTATTCGAGTAAATCTCTCTGTTTGCAACAATTTAAGAATCCCTCCGATATTACATAATATAATGACGACAGCAACTTCAGCAATAATCTGTTAGATTTAGTACAAAATCAATACGAACCACAACTTGTCCGCTTTACACTCCCTATCTTCCCTAGTTATAAAAGATTAATATTATCCTGCTCTAAATTTTAATTTATGTATCTTCAAAACATAAAATATTTTGTTTCCAACTCCGTTATTGCCCGGTCCCAAGTCCGGGATGAGAAAGGAGGAGGGTTCGATGGTAGGTTCAGAAGCAAGCCGTTTGGTAAAACAACTCCTGTTGTATCTCAATGCACTGGGCAGAAGAAGAAAAAGAAAGATTAATTGAAGAAAAAGTGTAGAAAAGCAGACCCTCCAATAAAGCGGGATTAATGCTAGGAAGATGAAAATATTTTGCTTCCAATACCCAAATGATGTATTATTTTTGGAAAGTAAACTTGCTGTTACTGTATCAAGCGGTTTCTTCCTTGAAACAGTACAATAACATCAATGATGCTGTGGATTCCTTTTATACCACGATGTACCAATGTTTGAATGAATTTGTGCCAAAAAATGCTTATTCTGGGTCAAAGTATCCTATATGGTATACCCGTGAAATAAGATATCTCTTGTGGCTGAAAAGCGATTTAAAAATAAATGGTCAAGAACTGGTGGTCGCATATTTTTTGACAAATACAGTCGATTTCGCAGTCAAACTAAAGCTAACATGGCGGATTGCTATATGTCTTATACTATTAAGATGAAAATCAATATTAATAAAATAGAATTGGTAAAATCATTCTACGTTATAGATAATAATACACACTTAAAACAATCGGAGCACACCCTGAATATATAAATATATTCAACCTCTCCGGAGCTCTATAACAATTACTGAATCTTTTTAGGACTACCAAATGTGTGGGTTTCAGGTGAGGTTGTTTTACAAATTGTTTTTAATAAAAGCAAAGCTGCACTGATGAGAGATAAATCTCGAAACGCGTTTGTAGATGGCTACTTACTTAAGTTATCGGAAAGACATGATCTTCAAAATTATGTTATTTTTATTGTTTTTGTTTGAGTGCTATGAAGGTGGACTGAAAGCAATTAAATAACTGACAAATTTCACATGAGAATTGTTTTCGTAGTGCTTAAAAGACTCAGTAATTGTTATAGAGCTCCGGAAAGTTTGAATATATTTATATATTCAGGCTATGTTCCGATTGTTTTAAGTTTGTAATATTGATAAAAATCTAACTGACGCCTAGTGGTCCCGATGAACATTCTAGCTGGACAAAACTCTAAAAATGCTCCAATGATCTTAAATTTGGTAGATGCAGTACTATTGACCTATAATTTGTTTTATATAAAAATGGGAGCGTTCATTAACCGATTAAGTTCAATTCCACTACAAAGCTCATTAATTGTACATGTACGAGTAACTTGTGCACACTTTGCGGCATATAATACCACTTAATTTTTCTATGTACAAATATGCTGTGCATTATTTTATAAACAGATCTACAATAATTGCCTATTCGCTTGCAAATATTTTTAAAATCAGTACTAAACACTCTAAAACAGTGGTTCTTAACCTTGCTGAAGGTACCGAACCCCATCAGTTTCATTGAGCATGAGCATTCACCGAAACCCTTTTAATTTTGAAACCCAAAAAAATAAAATATAATTTTTCAAATTCAAAACATAGGTATATATTTTATTGGTCCACAAAATAAGCAAAACCATTATAGAGCAAGACATTACGAACAAAGAACAAAACATTAAGAACAAAGAATAAAACATTAAGAACAAAGAACATAATTGCAATCAGTGTGACTGCTGCTGTTGCCTTCTAGAAAACAGTTCGGAAATGCTAGGCTTTACCTTGGCAAGTGCCACTCGCATGTCATTTTCGCAACTAAGTCTGTTCCTTTTCTTCGTTTTAATGTCCAGCATCCTCGAAAAGGATTGCTCGCAAAGATATGTTGTCACAAACGGTCCAGAGCTTTCTTCACAATAGAGGGTACGTTACTATTTGGTGGCACCAAAACAAAAAATGAGAGCGTGAACCTGGCTCTGCTGAATTTCAATGATTTCATCCAGGTATGTATCATTGACATCTGTTGCCTGAACATCAAACGTAAACGGCTGCCTCAGCCATACTGGATATAACTCTCTTGAAGGAAAGTACCCTTCAAGAGACTTTGCAAGCTCGTCTAAGTGCATGGAAATTGCGTGCTTCAGTTCCCGCGATACACAAATATCTCCGATTCCAGGCACATCTTCGATCTTATTTACACATTCGTCTATCAGAGGAAATTTTGCAAAGTTACCGTTTTCTATTCGTCGTTTCCACAACATTAGCTTTTTTTGAAACGCCTTCAGGTTTTCTTCCGCTTCGATGATGTTGACACCACCGCCCTGCATCTGTTGATTCAGATGATTGAGAGCTGCGAAGATATCAGCCATGTACGCAAGCATGAGAATAAATTCAGAATTTTTGAAGCAATCCGCATGACCATGTTGGTGCTCTTGCAAAAACAGGGCTAATTCCTCACGTATGACACGATTCACAACCTGTCCCCGGGATAACCACCGAACGTTTGAATGGTACAGAAGTACCTCGACAAGTCATCCTCAAGTTTCTTCACATCGGCTGCCTTAGTTGTTGTTGAAAGAGGCTTACATAATAAAAAAATCTTCCTTTATCACGTCGTCTTTTACATAACGCACGAATACTGCAAGCTGACTTAGATTGGAAACGTCTGTAGTTTCGTCGAGTTGAAGGCTGAATTTTGCCGGGCTTGAAATCTGATCTGCAACTACTTGATGGTGTCATTTGAAAGAGGAATTTGGGATAACTTAACTTCAGCCGCTTTTCCCAGCATGATATTCGTCTGATATCCTAACATGATAATCTTCAACACGGCTGGTTTTATGAGTTTTTCCCCAATATTGTGTGGTTTGCCCTGCTTTGCGATAAGGTAAGCAACTTCGTACGATGCTGTAAGGATCAGTTTGTCTATGGGTACAAAGCCGAGGACAGGCAGAGTACCCTTTTCATGAAATCTGTGCCTCTTCACCTTGAATTCAGCGAGTGTTGTATTTTTGTAATTTCCATGCAGATTAAAAAAGTGTTCTCTTAGTTTTACCGGTGCTAGACTAGAATTGCTCAACTTGGCATTGCAAATCATGCAATTAGGACGCTGACTCCCATCACGTTCCGTTATATATGTGATTCCATATTGTACATTAGGGTGGAGCACGGATGTATTCAAAAATATTTTCTTCGAGATTTAAAGTTGTAATAGGGGGGAATTGGTGCATTATATTAAAGTTAAAATAAATATAATTTTGGAATTAATTTGATGAATATCTTCTGCCTCCGCACTGACTTAAAAAAATTAAATTTAATGATAAAAGTCTAGTACAGTTATGGCCAAATATTAAGCTTAATTTAATGATAAATGGGTGATAAATGATACGCAATATATAATTCAGATATATATTAATCACCTTTAATGAAAAATACAACAATTTTTTATAAAAATAATATTTAAAAAAAAACAATTAATTTGCTTGAAAATCTCTTTTTGTCTCAAATTTAGGCATTCAGTTTCGTGATTCCAATTTGGCTCTTATTGCACCTAATCGTGATTTTTTTTATGCAATGAGAAGTGGCAGCTATTGTCGTCAATTTTACAGCCCGTTCAACAGTTTGAGTTTGCACCTACCCTCACTTACCCTCACCACCTGATTAAACAATAGACTGAATTTCTTGGTCAGGCAAGTTTTTCATAATCGGTGGTTCACGTAATATTTGTTGCCAATTTATTAAATCAATATATGTTGAAGCATTGAAATTTATAGGCGGCAATATAGACGACGCAATCACTGCAGCTGCTCTATCTGATACACCATACCTGTCGCAGGTCTTCGATAAAGTAGGAAAATCGACGCATACTTTTTTTTCGGAATGCTTTTGTGTATGGTGTTAGTGGAATTATCCGAACTACTACGACTTTCAGACGCTGACGATACCGGAGAAGTACTAACTTCTATAACAGACAATGAAGTAATTAAGGTTGTAGTTGGGTGGTTTTCTCATACCTGTTTCCTCTTTATAGTCTTTTGCAACTTCTCCCTAACACTTACGTCAATTCCAGCTATTATCATACTTCGAGAGGTTCTTTGATCAATTAAAAAAGTATGTTCTTGTTTGGGAAACATTTTATCCTTGCGAAAGGTACATTGAGATAAATCTTTACACTTGCACGCTGCAATATCAAAAAGGACCTTACTACTTTGTCGACTTTTCCGGAGAGAGCTTTTTGACAGACTGGAGTAGGTTTTTGTATTTTAAATGGTATGCTTTTAACATCTGTACGACCCTTGTTGTTGTTACTATCGGAATAGGTGCAGTTTGCCATATATTTTCAATTCTGGATGTCACTATATCTGCAATTTCTGAAAATGTGGGCATTTTCTCGCATTTTCCAGTTGCATCTTTAGTTGATGTTTTGTCCATTCCTAGTATTTTATTACATCTTCGTAAGTAGGTAGAATATTGCCTTTTATCTCACAAATATCAGCAAAAATAGGACATTTAAAGACACTTCGTGTTCTTTGCATGTTTTTTTCGAAACAAAATTGACATTAGGTTACTTGTTAAATAACTAGTGCAAGTCCAATTCGAGCCAGAACTAATAGTCCACTGACGACACGACAAGTGTTCTAATTGTCCCATCCTGCGCTACCTCACTCCCCTAATTTTATATTATAAACTTAAGATCATGCATTTTTTTTTGTATAGAAAATAAACTGTAGTTATAATAATTTCTTGGAATATAATAAATAATTTCAATTAGTCTAAAAACTATATTTTTTCAAAAATTCAATGACGTTGCGGAGGCTATTACTATAAATTAAATTAAATAATATTTTGCATGGATTAATTTGAGTCTGAAAGGCATCGATTTTTCACTATTTGATCACTCACAATCAGAAAAAAATATTTCGCTCCACCCTATTGTACATATTCGTCCGACCACTTTCTTTTTTTGCTCGACAGAGTATGAAGGGATTAAAATATTAAGAAAAAAATCATACGACGTACAATCACCACAGTCACAATTCGAATACTGGGCGCACCGAGTTTACAGCAGCACAGAATGGGCAAGCGATGTTGCGTGATCACCCGCAGCCAATGATAGACGAGTGGTGCGTGTCATCTCGAACGTATGAGTTGAGTGTGTGCTTGACCGTCGTGCAGGTCGTACCTGTAGCATTAGTTTCCGAAATCAATACGGTTTCTACGTCATGATGACGTCGGGTGGTTGACCTCCGCCGAACCCCTGAGACTGACATCCCGAACCCCTGGGGTTCGCCTGAACCCAGGTTTAGAACCATAAGTTGCTTATGTATGCCAGTAATATTTGAAGCTAAAGCAGGCTTGTCGAAAAATCTCCGTGCAGTGTTACCATCATTGAACGTACTAAAGCCTGGTTCAGGTATATCAAGCAAAAGTTCCATCTCATTTCGGAATGGATCTTGTAATAAGTCCCCCCCGAAGTATCTTCACCTTGTAGAAAGGAATTATGCCGGGCGGTGGTGGGGGAGGTGGACTTGCGCGCTTTAATGACCCCGAAAGTTATGCCGACGGTAGCGTAGCTACCAGCAGGGCCTGCCATGTTGGAAAGGTTAAGGGTGAAAAGCCAGACTAAGAGAGATGACCGGTCCTCCAAGGATGGGGGTTGGCTCGTAAGGCCGGCGACCTTACCCCTGTAAAAAACTCAGGATTGCTAAAGAACCCAGTAGAAACAAGCCTCGGACTCCGGACGGAAACTTTAGACGAAAACAGCAACGAAAATGGACTTTGAATTTTAGTATATATGGAACATACAAGGAATCAGAAATAAGCTTTAAGAAGTCGTTACAGAATTTGTCTATAGAGAAATAGCTGTCCTTTCAGAAACAAAGAAAAAAGGAAACGGGATTGAGAACTTGAAAAATTGTATACGTATATACTCCGGGGTTGATAAAAACCAAAGAGCCGTTATATTCTTAATGATACATAAAAGGATACAAAAGTACATTAAATCCTGGGAGCCACTTAATGAACACACTATAAAGGTGACGCTACAAATTAGAGGAAGAGTCATAACAATTTTAGGAGTACATGGGTTAAACGACGTTGCGACGGTCCAATGTAAAGACAACTTCGAAGAGTTCCTCATAAACATCATCGAACAAATTCCCAAGACTCACGAAATAGTCATAGCGAGAGATTTAAATGCCAGAGTAGGTAGAAATCGAAATAGCCCGATATAGTAGGTAGGTACGGTGAAGAAACCCTCAACGATAACGGACAGAGGCTAACAAGTATATGCCAGCAATTTGAACTAAAAATAACGAACAGATTCTTTGCGCATAAAGAAATACACAAGTACACTTGGTACCAACATACACGAGGTCTCAGGTCAATAATTGATTACTTTATAGTACGATAACATTTGGGTATAAAAGTGCAAGACGTAAGAGTCAAAACGGAAGCCGATTGTGGATCCGATCACTGCTTTGTAACATCAAAAATATACAGATAGTCAGTTCAGAACCGAACTGACAAAACCCAAAATAATAAGTTCTAAGTACCTAGATACAATCTTGACAGTCTGGAACACTACAGTACAAAATATTTGTACATGAAACGCCTAGAAGGAAAGCTTATTCAAATGAACAGAACAACGGAAGAAGAGTACCAGCATATTAAAAGGTGTATCACAGAAGCGGCTCAAGAGGCACTAGGAACAGAAATACGGAAGAAGAAAACTTATTGGTGGGATGATGAAATAGAGCAACAGATCAAAGGAAATATACAAAAAAACTTATACAGAAAGATGACGCAGATTTCAGAGAAGAAATGCTCAAGAAGAGGAATATGGCGTGGATTAAAAAATGCGACTTCGTTGATCAAAACCTTGGGGGAACCAGAATCTCTGGAGCATGGAATACAATAAAATTCATCCGAGCAACAACGAAACCAGGAACCAACTTAATCAGTATATCAAACAACGAGTGTGTACGATATTTCAGACATCTCCTGAATGGAAAAAGGCTCCCGCTGTTTATGCAAGAGGATCAATATCAAGGAAGCGGGAATATAATACATTTACAGAGTACACAGGTTGAAGAAGCTATTAGGACGACTAAGTTAAGGAAAGCCCCAGGACGTTTTTTTTTCTACATGGCTTTAGTATGCTACAACCTGGTATCGCTTGCGCATTCCTTCAGGGTGGGCAGCCCAGACGGTAGATGCTGCCCTAGTTGGGAATGAAGATTTCTCTCACCTTCTTCGTCCTCTTCCTTGCCTGTTTAATTTCTCTTTTGTTTCCATGATTTGTCGGATAGTTGTATATGTGGTTTCCCATGTTCTCACTGACTCTACCAGGCTGTCCATCATATTCTTAGCATTAAATAAATTTCCTGTGTTAGTTATATATATATTTCCCTTAGATTGTCCCATTTATGGCAGACGAAGAGAGTATGTTCTTCGTCGTCGATGTTTTCGCAGTAAAGGCATTTATTTGAGTCCACTATCTTTCTATCGTACAGGTAGTTTTGGAAGCAGTCATGTCCTGACAGTGCTTGAGTTAAGAAGTAATCAATCTCTCCGTGACTTCTGTTTATCCACTTGTAGATATCCGGGATTAATTTGTAGGTCCAGCGTCCATATGTCCCGTTTTCCCATTTTTCTCGCCACTTTTGTAATAACTGGCTATTATATCTGGCTATATATCTGGCTGTTATTTTCTCGATTCCTCTGTATCTGTCACATCCCTCTTTAATTTGCAATTCTATAGAAGTAATTCCTGCAATGAATCCTACCCCTTCTACTGATATAGTTCGATATGCAGAGCAAACTCTAATTCTAATGCCTATCATCCGTATAATTCTTCCGAGTCTCTGTAGCTGTGTTCGGTTGTTTGATATCGAATGCCAAACTGGTGCAGCATATAATAGTTGAGAGTGTATCACACTCGATAATAGTCTGCTCTTGGATGCCTGGGGTCCTTCGATGTTCGGCATAAGGCTAGCGAGGGCAGTCATCGTCTTTTCTGCCTTTTGAATGGTTCTGCTAATGTGCTAGGTGAATGTTAGTTTTGGATCCAACCACACCCCTAGGTAATTTACAGCTCTGCAGGGTATAACTGAAAAACCCTGTATGTGAAAGGTGATAGGAGATATCTTCCTTTTAGTTGTAAGAAGCACTGCTTCAGTTCTCTCTGTTGTCAGTTCCAGTTTTTTTTCTTCCAACCAGTTTAAAACTCGTTGTAGTCCAGTGTTTGTCCTATTCAATAGAATTTCTTCCTCTTTTGCGGTTACCACCATAGCTATGTCATCTGAAAATCCTATTAACGTGCTTCCTTGTGGTATTTCAGTTTTCAGAAGACCGTCATATAGGATATTCCATAGGGTTGGAGCCAGTACTGACCCCTGTGGTACACCACTGTTTATTCTCATTGTTTTAGTAGTTCCTTCTGCTTTTAGAACAATCTCCCTTTCTAATAAATATGACGCTATAATATTAATTAGACTTTTGTCGATGTTCTTCCTTCTTAGTTCTTCTAGAATTTGCTGCCATGATGCGCTATTAAAGGCGTTTTTCACGTCTAGCGTTATTACTGCGCACAGTCTTCGGTGACGACCAGAATAGGCTGCTGCTTCCTTGGCAACTTTTATTACTTCATTGACGGCATCTATCGTTTGTCGACCTTCCTTAAAACTATAATGCTTATCCGACAAGTCCCCTGTACGTAGTATTTCTTTTTGTAGACTAATTAAAATTAATTTTTCAAATAGCTTGCCCTCTACATCTAAAAGGCAGATTGGTCTATAAGACGCCGCATAATCAATTGGTTTCTTTCCCTTTCTTAACAAGACTAGTCTTGCCTGGTTCCACTCTATTGGAAACTGTGCTTGTGCTGCCAGTTTATTGTATACTCTTAGTATATAATCTGGGTTTTCTATTGCCACTTGTTTTATTATTTCGGGGGGAATATTTCCAGGGCCCGATGCCTTGTTGTTTTTCAATTTTTTGGATGCTGTTTGTAGTTCATCTAGCGAGAAGTCAGTAAAGCTAGTATCGGTGTCTATGTCGAAGTTTACATTTGGATGAACAGGGAATAAGTGGTTAACCACTTTCTCCATTGTTTCCATAGGCAGTTTTATTTTCGGAGGATAACCAATGATCTGTTTTTTGACTCTTTTTGAAAATCTTATAGCCGTCTCCCCAGATATCGCTGTCTATGTTGTTACAAATAATTTTCCAGCTTTTTTTTTATACTTTTATGCTGTCTCTCGAGGCTTTCTTACTCTCTTTGTATTTTTGCCATTGGTGCTGGGTTGCTTGCGGTAAGTTTGTTTTAACAGATCTGGTATAAATTCTTCTTTCTCTTAAGCATTCCTTGCGAAGCTTCGATATTTGCTCCGACCACCAGTACACTGGCTGACCACTAGTAGGTGCTAATCTCTTTCGCATTGTTTTATCGCAGAGTTTGGTGAGAGAATTTGAGAAGCCTCTTGCTGATGTTGTGTCCTCTTCATTAACGATCTCGTCCAGTGCCCTTCGCAGTTTTTTCTGATCTATCTTACTTGCTTGCCCTCCTATACTTATCTTCTTCCGCCTTACTGTCTGTTTCTTGTCTGTGATATTGAAAATTATATAATTGTGATCGCCTAAAGATTCCTTATCACTCACTTCCCATCGTGTAATCTTTGGTCGCATATCCTCTGTTGCTATCGTCAAGTCGAGTATTGATGAGTAATGCTTTCTTTGAAAAGTTGGCTTTTCCCCTTCATTTACAATTACCAAGTCATTTGATGCGATCCACTTTGTTAACATTTAGCCCCTTATGTCTAAAAATTTCACACCCCACTGAGGGGAGGAAATCCCCAGGACCTGGAGGAATCTGTAATGAACTTATCAGGTATGTTCCGCCGAAACTCATAGAAATGTTGAAAAATATCTACGAAAGATGCATGAGCGGGGAAAATATTCCTACGGAATGGAGAACATCCTATATAACAACAATCTACAAAAAAAGACCTAAGGAAGACCCAAAAAATTTCAGAGGGATAGCAGGTATTCCAACAGTTGCCAGAATATATTCACGGATCCTCAGAAACTTAATAGAAGAAGATATATAAAATAAACAGTCGGAAGAACAGGCGGGGCTTCGAGCGGGCCGATCCACAACGGATAACATCATCACCTTAAAAATGGCCCTAGGAAAACGGACGCAAAGGAACAGAGAAACACACATTGCTCTCATCGACCTTGAAAAAACCTACGATAGCGTCCCCGTGATACAACTTTGGAAAGCTATGGAACAATTTAGTATAAGACTTACTCTAATAAACACCACCAGAGAGTACTACAAAAATAATTCTGCTCAAATAAAAGTTGGCAACACACTAACACAGGCATTTAGCACAACCAAAGGCCTAAGGCAAGGATGCTGCTTATCACCCACTCTATTTAAAATTTATGTAGACAGAGCCCTACAAGGGTGGACGAATAAATATAAGAACATGAGACTAAGAATGGGAGATGAGATATTATATAGTCTATATTTCGCGGACGACCAAGTTGTTTTAGCGGAGGACGAAGACGATTTAAGTTACATTATTAGAAAACTCCAGGAAGAATATGGAAAAGCTGGACTGACCATGAATATGAGTAAAACTCTAAAAATACTCCAATGGTCTTGAAATTTGGTACATGTAGTACTATTGACCTATAATTGTTTTTGTATAAAAATGGGAGCGTCGTTCATTTACCGATTAAGTTCAATTTCCCTACAAAGCTCATGAATTGCGCATGAACGAGTAAATTGTGCACACTTTGCGACATATAATACTTTATATTTTTCTATGTAAAAATTTGCTGTGTCAGTGCAGTATTTTTTCAACAGATCTACAATAATTGCATATCCGCTAGCAATTGTTTTTTTTAAATCAGTGCTAAATACTCTATAAGCTGCCTATCTATGCCAGTACTTAATAAGCAGGCCCTTGATAAGCAGGCTTATCGAAAAATCTCCGTGCAGTGTTACTATCATTGAACGTACCAAAGCCTGGTTCAGGTATATCAACCAAAAGTTTCATCTCCTTACTCTTTCATCATCTTCCGCATCTTCCTTACTCCAATAAACACCAACAGAGAGTACAACAAAAATAATTCTGCTCAAATAAAAGTTGGCTAACAGAGGTATTTAGCATAACCAAAGGCCTAAGGCAAGGATGCTGCTTATCACCCACTCTATTTAGATGCTATACGAAAGGAAAAAAGAGCTCCTCAAAGAGTTAGAATCTGTGTTTTCCGCCAAACAAATCTCTCTAGGAGCATCCACTCAAAAAGGACAAGACACCGTTGAACAAATCTACAGTTGAACTTTCTCTTCGTCGAGAAAATGAACAAATGCGCCAGCGTCGTTAAAATCATCATGTTCCGAAAGCTCTTAGACTCGAAGCTCCACACTCTTCTGAACTACAACATCGATCAAAACGTCCAATCGGCTTGAGAGCTTGAATTCGTTTCAAACTACCATACGATCCAGGTCGGCGCGGAGAACACCTTTGGATACGTCCGCTCCAACTCCGAGGCGGTAGTCGGCCCCAGCAAACAGCCCCCAATCGCCTGTCCAACCGGTGGATCCTCATCCTCCGGAAGCTCAGTCAACGGAAGCTCAGGCAGCCTAAACGGCGGAATCCACTGCCCCTTCTTCATCTCCGGCTCCAGCCAATCCACCTCACCCTTCGAATCAAACATTATCTTGAAACGCTTTAACTCCGCCAACAGCTTAGGCCCCTTCTCCACATCCATTGGAGATTTAAACTTAAACGGCTTAAATCCTTACGAGAAATGGTCCAAAGGAGGATCAGATGATCATGAATATGAGTAAGTGTAAATATATGTGAGTCGGTAACAACGAGTGTAACGACCTATCCTTGGAATCTGAAATAATAAAAGGAGTAGACCAGAGTAAATACCTAGGAGTTATCCTGAACAAACATGCCAACAGCAATGACGAAATTCGGGAACGTATTACCAAAGGCAGGAAAGCCTTCGAGCAATAAACGCACTCCTTTGGGAGAAAGAAATCAGAATGGAAACGAAAAGAAAAAAATACAAAAGCATATTGGAGAGCGTGATGATTGAGCGTGAGCGTAAGCAAAAAGAATAAACAAAAATTATTAGCTACTGAAATGGATTTCTTTAGAAGGAGTTGCCGAAAATCCAGACTGATGAGGGTACGGAACAGGAGAATAAGGGAAATTATGTGCAAGGAACAGACTATAGTAGACGAAATCGAAACAAGACAACTTGTATGGTTTGGACATACCAAAAGAATAGAGAACAGATGGCCCAGCAAAGTTCTGGAATGAATACCATCGAACGAAGGAAGAGAAGACGACCGAGAAGAAGCTGGCGAGACGACATAAAAGAAGCAATGGACGCTAGAAATTTAGAAGATGAAACTTGTTACGATAGACAAAATTGGAAACTGGGGACAGAAAGGCGGCGACAGCCGTCGAAATCTGTATATATCTTGTAATAAGTTTCTTTCTAATTTCGAATTTGGATTTGTTTTGTTTTTTTAACAAACATTATTTTTATTGAGAAAATGTCTTAGAACGTTGTGGCATTTCGTCCAATGTTCTTTTATTTTATTGGAAAACTCGTCACTTTTTACTTCTTATCATATCATGAAAAAGTTCCTGGGAGTTCCTTATGTCTTACATATCTCAAATATGTGCATAAACGGTAACGCATAAACTTCTTCTTTCGAAATATCCAATTAATTATGCCAAACGTGAAATAGTTTTTCTCTAAGAATTACCGGATCAAACACACTGAGTCTGAGTCTGTGTTCCTCAACTTTTCATTCCTAGATTTCACTAATCTAGACGCAACTAGTCTACGCTACTATAAAAGTACGAAATGAATATTTAAAACTTCATAAATATCAAATCGATATTCCATCTGTCAATCGTGGCTCGGTGTGTGTCTATATCATGGGGCGGTTTCCAGCCGGCGGAGGGTAGTCACCCCGAAATGTGGGGCTCATCTAGGACTTGTTGCATTGTCACAGTTCAGCTGCTCTCTTACCCATAAATACGCACGTTCCCGACACACCTGGCCGCAATTCAACAGCTGACCGGACATCTGTAGCGCTACCTGTATGACGTCAGTCCGTGCGTTATGACTACGCGTTAGGGTAGTCTGCAGCCGGAAGTTGCGGATCGATTGCGTGATGAATATTAGTATTATTACCGCGTGAGATCCGGAAAATATTATACTAATAATAGATGCCGGTGGGAATTTATAACTATAACTGATATTGTAAGGACTAAATATATAGGACTAGACAGACAATACTCGATAGACGGGACTACACAGACAGACTAAACACACAAGACAAGACTAAGAACAGATAACACTGGACGAACAAGACTTGCGACTCGCGGGCCGCAAATAACGTCTGTGTCGGCTTCCCTCCGCTATGAGCACTGCTCCCCAAAAGGGTACTCATGCCTGGTTTAGATAGACAAGTTTTGATAGACAAGCCTAGATGGACAAAACTGGAGACCAAGAACTTCTTTGAATTTATCTACTTTTGATAAAATTTAGAGATAGTTGAGTAGAATGTAAAAAGTATTTGGGCAAAGCATCCATTTGTTCAAATTAAGCGCACTAATTAGAATGGAGTGTTTTTATCTGGAGATTTTGAGATTGAGTTTGTTTGCGGTTGCGGTCCGCATTTTCTTATTATATTTGCGAGCGTGTGTGGGAGATGGGAAATGTGTGGAACTAATGGCGGTGTCGTGTGTCGCGGCCTCGACTCCGGTTTCAGCTCCGGGAGACCCGGAAGTGCTCAAGTACGCGTGCAATCTGTCCACCCACTTGAGACTACTGCTGGCTGTGTTTTTATACGGTTTTTTGCTTTTTGTTCTGCTCCTTCTCGTCTCTCTTGGAACACAACGGCGAGAATTATTTTTACAGGATTATCCTTTAAGCTGTAATGCAGTTTACAACTTCTTGAACAATTTCATAAACTTTAAACTTAAATAAATTGGATGAAACCAGACTCTGTTGCTCTTGTACGTACTTTCGCTGCTTTGCTAATCTAACAATACCAGACATAATGTTTATAAACAACACGAAATATTTTCCGAATTCAATTATCTCCGGCTAACATTTCTTAATCCTACACACGATTATCATGATTTCTCTTGTATAGCTAAAAATTCCTTTAATTAAAATATCAAATTTTGTTTCAGCACAAAAATCGACGACAATTTTAAAATAACAATTCTTTTAGATATACCATATTATAAAATGTTTGTGATACATTTTTCGAATATGTTAAGATTATGAGTAATTTTTCAAATTGAGGTTTCCAGTTTGCATACGTAACGAAGTTTTCGGGAAAATGTTTCGAGAAAATTGGGTTTTCCATTAGAACCTATTACGTCGGCTTTCCACCGAGAGTTCCGAGAAACTTCGACGTTCTACGTAAACGAATGTTTCCTGAAATTCCAAAATTATTTTCAATCTCAAAACAATGATGTTAAATTATGCATTGAGACTTTAAAATTAAAATGCCATTTCATTTTGTGACACTTTTATATCTGCTTTTGTCGAGTAACTATATCGACTATCAAGCATTAAGATATTAATCTAGTTCTACTTGCCCTGATATTTCTGGTGGGCAGATCACTGCGTTAGTCACGGAGTAGTTGCGTGAGGCAGTAGAACCAAGCTGGTCTATATAAAGAAGCGCTTAAGAAAAGACTGGCTGCGGCTGGCGACTGGATCCAAAGACTGGCGTGCATGCATCATGAGGCCATGGGGTCATGTCCGACAGCGTTAATGGAACTGCTGCTGAATCTGATCCCATTGCATCTTGTCGTGGAGCAGAGACCGGAACAGCCTAGCTGCCAAACTCCCCTGTCTGGAAGTACCAAAAGACGAAATGGTATAAAAATATCATTTCGAGAAAAATTCTACAGCAATGTGTAGTGTAGTAAAGTCGATTGGAGCGACGAATCCTCAACATACCACATAGAGCAAAGTGCTATCAAGTGGTATGCCGATGGTTCGAAGACAAAGGAAGGTACTGGTGCAGGAGTGTTTGGAGCTCATACCAAATACTTTGAATCCATGTGAATCTACCCAAGTATCTTCCAATCAGAGGTACATGCAATCGTGGGACAATTTAACCTCGAGAGGACCTATCTCAAAAAATGAATTGCTATCTTGTCAGTTAGCCAAGCAGCCATCAAGGTCATTAGCTCTTACACCATCATATCGCAACTGCTATGGTACTGTATGGGAAAGCAAAACAAGCTCGACATAGAAAATAAACTAACGCTATACTGGGTTCTAAGATATGCACTGGTATAGATAAAAACGAAGAAGCCGATCACCTGGCAAACAAGGGATCCAGTAATCCTCTCATAGGTCCGGAACCCTTTTGCGATATGAGCATGAACACCATCTACAAAAGTTTAAATAAAGAAATAAGAGTACAATGGATGATAATCTGGAAAGAACTTCCAGATTTAAGACAATCCAAAGTAATGCTAGGAACTTTTAACCAGAGAACCAAAGAACAAAAGCTCGCCTGAAACTAAACGGGAATAAGCTTAGAATTTTGACATGGCTTCTGGAGGGGCACTGCAGTCTTAGAAAATTCCTCAGGGCACTAGGCCTAGAGGAGGATGACAGATGCAGATTGTGCGGCTTAGCAGTGCTTCGCAGGCTTTAAGGATACATCTGCTCAAAGCCTGCGGAGCACAGCTACACAAGAGATGGATGTAGCATTGGGCCCAGTGCTTGAACACAAAGGAGTTGCAATCCTTGAATCCCTCCTAGATCCTGGGGTTCCTAAAGGAATCAGTATTAAAGGAGGCGCCCCATGTGGATAAGTATACCAACGGTTAGAGGAAGAGGGTGCGGTACCATAAATCTGTGAAGGTCGCAGTTTAAGTTACTACCTAAACCTACAAATCTATTTCTAATCTACATCTAGTTCCTCTTCAATAATCTAAACAAATATATTCTTAAGATTAACAAACTGATAGACAAGAAAAACTAGATCTTAGATGCGATTCGAATCTTGAAATAGGCTTATTACTTAGTGCTTAGTTTATTTCTCGACAAAAGAAATGTCATTCACATTGTTTCCTGAATTTGTTGTCCAGCACGCAGAAAACAGAACACTTTCTGTCCACCCGATGCGAAATCGATGCGGAAATTAGCAGAACTTGTTGAAACAGTTCAAAGGTCTGACGTAGTCTCGCCCCAGTTTGATTTCGTTTTAATTGCTTTTTTCTTCCAAATTTTTTCCACTTTCGCTGAGTTTGCGGTTGAACAAATCTTCCTCATCCTTCCGCTGCCGTGGAAAATCGCTCCGGTCGAACACAATTGTTGCGCCACTGTTAACCCGAGACATTGGTTCGGGCGAATTTCAGTTTGCTAAAATTATGATTGTTAGTTAAATTGGTTTTGCGGCAAAAGCAGCGATTAAACATACAACTCAACACTGAATCGTTTATATTGCTTGCAGATTTGTTTCCTTTCAAATCCTGCTCAAAACATTTACAGAACAGAAGTAGTTAGTCTTACACATTGTTAACAGAACACATTGCAACAGACAAGAGTATGACAGATGCGACAATCAGGACTACTTAAGTGCAAGGATAAGTTATTCAAGACAGACAAGACTAGACAATCGTTACCATGAATAAGACTAGAAGTAGACTGAAAATTTGGTGCTGGAACAAACTATACAACTAAGATTACATATTAGAAATGAATAGATATTATTACCGATAGATTACCGATAGATTATCAGAAATTCGCATTTAGCTATAAAATCAGGTCGGACAAGACTAGACAAGCAAGAATAGACAGACTAGACTAGACAGGCAAGACTAGACAAACAAGACCAGACGGACAAGACTAGACATACAAGACTAGACAGACAAGACTAGGCAGACAAGACTAGACAGACAAGACTGGACAGACAAGACTAGACAGACAAGACTAGACAGACAAGACTAGACAGACAAGACTAGACAGACAAGACTAGACAGACAAGTCTAGACAGACAAGACTAGACAGACAAGACTAGACAGACAAGACTAGACAGACAAGACTAGACAGACAAGACTAGACACACAAGAGTAGACAGACAAGACTAGACAGACAAGACTAGACAGACAAGACTGACAGACAAGACTAGACAGACAAGACTAGACAGACAAGACTAGACAGACAAGACTAGACAGACAAGACTAGACAGACAAGACTTGACAGACAAGACTAGACAGACAAGACTAGACAGACAAGACTAGACAGACAAGACTAGACAGACAAGACTAGACAGACAAGACTAGACAGACAAGACTAGACAGACAAGACTAGACAGACAAGACTAGACAGACAAGACTAGACAGACAAGACTAGACAGACAAGACTAGACAGACAAGACTAGACAGACAAGACTAGACAGAAAAGACTAGACAGACAAGACTAGACAGACAAGACTAGACAGACAAGACTAGACAGACAAGACTAGACAGACAAGACTAGACAGACAAGACTAGACAGACAAGACTAGACAGACAAGACTATACAGACAAGACTATACAGACAAGACAGACAAGACTAAACAGATAAGACTAGACGGACAAGACTAGACAGACAAGACTAGACAGACAAGACTAGACAGACAAGATTAGACAGACAAGACTAGACAGACAAGACTAGACAGACAAGACTAGAGAGACAAGACTAGACAGACAAGACTAGACAGACAAGACTAGACAGACAAGACTAGACAGACAAGACTAGCCAGACAAAACTAGACAGACAAGACTAGACAGACAAGTCTAGACAGACAAGTCTAGACAAACAAGACTAGACAGACAAGACCAAACAGACAAGACCAGACAGACAAGACTAGACAGACAAGACTAGACAGACAAGACTAGACAGACAAGACTATACAGACAAGTCTAGACAGACAAGACTATACAGACAAGACTATACAGACAAGACAGACAAGACTAAACAGATAAGACTAGACGGACAAGACTAGACAGACAAGACTAGACAGACAAGACTAGACAGACAAAACTAGACAAACAAGACTAGATAGTCAATACTCGATAGACAAGACTAGACAGACAAGACTAGACAGACAAGACTAGACAGACAAGACTAAACAGACAAGACTAGACAGACAAGACTAGACAGACAAGACTAGACAGACAAGACTAGACAGACAAGGCTAGACAGACAAGACTAGACAGACAAGACTAGACAGACAAGACTAGACAGACAAGACTAGACAGACAAGACTAGACAGACAAGACTAGACAGACAAGACTAGACAGACAAGACTAGACAGACAAGACTAGACAGACAAGACTAGACAGACAAGACTAGACAGACAAGACTAGACAGACAAGACTAGACAGACAAGACTAGACAGACAAGACTAGACAGACAAGACTAGACAGAAAAGACTAGACAGACAAGACTAGACAGACAAGACTAGACAGACAAGACTAGACAGACAAGACTAGACAGACAAGACTAGACAGACAAGACTAGAAGAAAAGACTATACAGACAAGACTAGACAGACAAGACTAGACAGACAAGACTAGACAGACAAGACTAGACAGACAAGACTAGACAGACAAGACTAGACAGACAAGACTAGACAGACAAGACTAGACAGACAAGACTAGACAGACAAGACTAGACAGACAAGACTAGACAGACTAGACTAGAGAGACAAGACTAGACAGACAAGACTAGACAGACAAGACTAGACAGACAAGACTAGACAGACAAGACTAGACAGACAAGACTAGACAGACAAGACTAGACAGACAAGACTAGACAGACAAGACTAGACAGACAAGACTAGATGGACAAGACTAGACAGACAAGACTAGACAGACAAGTCTAGACAAATAAGACTAGACAGACAAGACCAGACAGACAAGACCAGACAGACAAGACTAGATAGACAAGACTAGACAGACAAGACTAGACAGACAAGACTAGACAGACAAGACTATACAGACAAGACTATACAGACAAGACAAGACAGACAAGACTAAACAGATAAGACTAGACAGACAAGACTAGACAGACAAGACAAGACAGACAAGACTAGACAGACAAAACTAGACAGACAAAACTAGACAAACAAGACTAGATAGTCAATACTCGATAGACGTGGCTAGACATATAATTCTAGATAGACAAGACTAGACGGATAGGACAAGTCAGGTAAGACTAGAGAGGCAAAACTAGACCTACACGACTAGACAGAAAAGATAAGACTGGACCGATAAGACTAGATAGATAAGACTAGTCAGACAAGACAATACAGACAAGACGAGACAGACAAGACTATACAGACAATACTAGACAGCCAAGACTATGCCGATAAGACTGAATGGACTAGATGTGTAGGATTAAAGAGAAAGTAGACTGGATTAGACAGATAATACTAAAATGTTTCTATATCTATCATAATTGTCTAATTTGGTACGGAATTTTGAGTGGAAATTATTCAGGATAAAAAAATGTAAAATAGGTGGTGCCGTTCTGGTAGACGAAGCAGCCATCTGCCGCAACCATCTGTCTGTCCCAACGGTACTGCACCAAGCACAATAGCCTCCAGCTTGTATTAGAACTTGTATTAGTACAATTTGATAATTCCTTCGTATTCATGATATATTTAGCATAGATTACAAACAAAAATGATTTTTATTTAGCATACATAACACACGACGCATAGGAGGACCATTTAATATATGTAACAATACCCAATTCCATTCCATTTCCATATTTTGAGAGGATGGAACATGTACTGTAACCAATGTCATAAAATAAAAAAGAAGAGGTGTACATTATAGTCTAGAGTTTAGTGCGTAGCCTGCTATCCTATTATCTCTAGTTGTTTTTAATATCATCTTTTGGTCGAATCTTATTACGTGAAATTGGCATAGGCAGATTTGAAGCTGTTTGATAACAAGAGTAGAATCCGTTCTTGATCCGGCCTTATTGGATTTAATATGAGATTTTCGCCGGGACGCGTGCATGTAAAACATACGAAAGTGCCTTCTATCTGCCGCCTGGCAGTCGGGCGGGCCGTCGCGGCGCCCCCGCGTAACGCGAAAGTTATTGCGAAGTGGCTGTTCATAATTCAGGGAACAACGAGCCGGCTGAAAGACCGCTGCCGCATGCATCAAAAGTTCACGCCGGGAGCTTCCCGTCTCGCTCGCACCGACGCGTTCGCGAATAATATCAAATGCATTATGTTACTGCATACGAGTCTCGTTCTGCACGCTGTCGACTGCATTCTGCACAATTTCAGTTATTATTATTGCCCGCTGTGTGTGTGTGTGTATTCGCTGCCACCCCCTGTTTCATTCTTTTCATTCTCGCCTCTCATTTATATACTTTCGCTTTACATTTATTACCTCTTTTGTATAATTAACAAACGTCCATTTGCATAATTACGCGAATTATATAACAGTCATAAAGCTATAACTTGTATTAAGCACTAGACAAGAGTGATATTAAAACTAGAATAGACTAGATTAAATAGATAATGGATTGTACAATATTGGTCAATAATTGCACAATAAGACCATACAACAACAAATATGATCAGGCAAAACCATGCAAGATCAGAGAAGACCAGACCATACAAGAACGGAGAAAAGCAGATAATCTAATTCAAGACTAGAGAAGACTAGACCAGACAAAACCAGGTAAGACAAGATAAGACCAGATAAGACTAGGCAAGACCAGAAAATACCAGACGAGATCAGACAAGACCGGACAAGGCCAGACAAGACCAGGCAAGACTAGACAAGATCATACGAGACCAGACAAGATGAGACAAGACCAGACAAGACCAGACGAGATCAGACAAGATCAAACAAGACCAAAGGAGACGAGACAGGACCAGAGACGCCAAGGCCAGAAAAGATGTCGCAAGACCAGATAAATCCAAACAATACCATACAAGACCAAACAAGACCAGCAAATACCAGACAAGACCAGAAAAAACAAGGCACGACCAGACAAGATTAGACAAAACCAGATAAGATCCCATAAAACCAGACAAGACCAGAAAAGACCAGACAAGACTAAACAAGACCAGACAAGACAAGACCAGACAAGACAAGACCAGACAAGACAATACCAGACAAGACTGGACAATAGCAAATAGGACCTGAGAAGATCAGACAAGGCCAAAGAAGACCAGACAAGAACAGAAAACACCAGACATGACCAGAAAAGAGCAGACAAGATCAGAAAATATCAGACAAGATCAAACAAGACCATCCAAGACCAAACAACAGCAGACAAGACCAAAATGTACTAGAGAGAGCAATTTAGTAGACTACACATAACTAAACAAAACCATTCTTGTATGTGAATGATTTTGCGTTATAGTGTTTACTGTGGTGTAAAATATGTTTTTTATTTTGGTTGGTTGAATGTTTGATTTGTGAATTGGAGGAAATCCAATAAAAATAAAAGTAATATTGGTCATGATTGAGGCGCCATAAAGGAGTTGTTGGCGCGTTAATATCGTTTAAGTAGATGTTCTGTTTGTATGGCCATTAGGCAGAGAAGGAATGATTACTGCCGAAAGGTAATAGGCAGACTATTAGGCTCACATATAGTCCGTGGATAAGTGTATCGATTAGCCTGTTAAACTCACACATTCGGCAGACATTGCACAAAACTCGCACCAAACGCAAGTCGAATGATTTATGGCATTCGCATTTACGACTAAATGCCGTGAGTAAATAGAATTATTATCGGTAAGAATAATGATTTTTTATTAAATACCACAATTTCCTTCAAATGTCTTCATTTAATACTGAAATTACTAAATTTATTAAGACTGACTAGATGCTACGGACAAAATCTTTGTATTAGTTGTATTAGAGGGTCTCTGTATAATCCTATTGGCTCCTATTTTACTTTTAAACAAATTTTATTTAACATTTTAAACGTTTCCCCATATTTTTCCACAAATATTCCCTAATTTTAACGAATTTTTATCGAAGTTATATCGTAACAAAATTCCACAAATTGATGTGTGTTTGTGTATATGTGTGAGTATTCGATGTCAATGTCAAACTTGTTGAATCTAATACCCTTAATTAGATTAAATCCAGCAGTTCTCAATAATAGATTATTTGTTGCACAAACTTCGTAATTGCTACAGGTATACTAACAGACTAACTAATAACTCATAGAATCGTAACGTTCTCGCTCTAGATTATTCAATAGGTAATGTTGTTCCCTTCCATATAAACTCTTTAAATTTGTACATAGAATATGGTCCACCTTGTCTTCTCTGACTCAAATTTTTCTCTTTACTCTTGCTTGTCTAATTTTGACTATCCGGTCTTGTCTTATGCGACTAGCCTTGTCAGTGCAGTCTCAAGTCTGATCAGTCTAGTCTCTCATCTGTCAAGTTTCATCTGCCTAGTCTCATCTGCCTCGTCTTATCTGTCTAGTCTTGTAAGTCTTGTCTTTTCAGTCTAGTTCTATCTGTTTAATCTTGCCTGTGTATTCTCGCCGGACTAACCCTGTTCTTGTTTTTCTGTTCCTGTCTGTATAGTGTTATTTGTCAAGTCTTGTCTTGTCTGAAATATGATTTTAATTTGTCCTGTTGTAGTTTGTATTATTTTCCAATTATGCAGGTAGGGTGGCTCATATTTGATTCGTATTGTATAAACTAGAGGCAATTTGGTCTCCCACAAAGTCCAATTTATCTCCCGAGATTAAAATCGCCTCAAGATATTAACGAATCTCTCCCTATTAATACAGCGCAGCGGCAATATACACTAAATACTGATTACAAAATATTAATCTACCTCAGAATATATATATATATATATATATATATATATATATATATATATATATATATGTCTTGTCTGTTTGGACATGTATATTTCTCTATAAACCTTGCATAAAATTTATATATTTTTGATCTTTTCAATACTTTATATAATATGTATAGTCTTGTCTCTCTAGTATTATCTCTGTAGTATTATCTCTATAGTCTTATCTGTCTAATTTTGTCTGTCTAATCTTGTCTGTCTAGTTTTGTGTATCTAGTCTTGTCTGTCCGCCCTCCGCGGTAGTGTAGTTGACAACATACCCGCGTGGCAATGCTGGAGACCCTGGTTCGATTCTTGGTCGGGGAGGCAACAACTATGGCAGTTTTCACTAACCGTCCGGGCTGCCCACCTTGAATGAATGCGAAATATGCGACCTGTGTGGCTCATACTAAAAGCCTAAGTGGAATAGGGGGTTTAGTGAAAGCTTCTCCGAATTAAAAAAAAGTCTTGTCTCTCCAGTCTTGACTGTCTAGTTTTTTTTGTCTAGTTTTCTCAATCTCACAAGGACATATGGGGAGATGCCTTTCAGCTATCCAAGAAGAAACTTAAAGTGCTACCGCCAAACCTGAATGACCTGAAACGAGTTGTAGATGTACTGTTACCACAACATGAATCGTTTGTCTGGGAACAACCAGAGGTTAATGAGATACCGCTATTTACCGAGGAGGAACTCACCAAAGCAAAAGACCTCATCCACAACGGTAGAGCTCCAGGTCTAGATGGCATCCCGCCAGAGGTTATTAAAATCGTAGCCCTCGATCAATCAAAATTTGTTCTAGATATAATGAATGCAGAACTAAGTGCCGGGAACTTTCCCAAGCAATGGAAGTTAGCAGGGCTTGTCCTGCTCCGCAAGGGTGACAAACCGTTAATAAAACGTCCCATCATCGTAAAGACCCCTGTGTGTTCTGGATATGCCGGGGAAGTTTCTGGAGCAGCTCCTGGTGGACAGACTTAAAAGAGCACTTGAGACAGGCATCGGATTGTCCAGGAATAAATTTGGATTCAGAGAGGGAAGATACACTATCAGCGCAATAGAAGCGGTCCAAAAACTTGCAGAAGAAGCTAGAAGTGGCACCAAAAGGACAAGGAAGACATGTGCACTAATTATATTTGACGTTAGAAACTTTTAAAAGAGTGCTAATTGGAAAATAATAATGAAGGACCTTACCTCCTGCGCATGGTAAGAAGCTACTTCGATAATAGAACACTGCTTCTACACACACATGGAGTTTCAGTAGACAGAGAACTGTGTAGCGGGGCCCCACAAAGTTCAGTTTTAGGCCCTACTTTGTGGAACATCTTGTATGATGGCGTCCTAAGATAGAAACTTCCAGAGGGTGCCACATTCATTGACTTCGCGGACGACTTGACGCTCGTGGTCTCAGCAAAAACGGAATCCAGGCTAATGCAAGCAGCAAACCACACAATTCGCCAAATAACCGATTGGATGACATCAAACAACCTGAGCCTTGCTCCCGAAAAGTCTGAAGCAGTGTTACTCAACGCAATACAGTTTAAAGTGCAACATACATATATAAGCCCAAAGAATGAAATTACATAAATCGGGGTAGTCATAGACAAGAGCCAGTCCTTCGGTCCACATCTCATGAAGGCAGCAGCTAAAGGCGTGAAGGTAATGGCGGCATTGGACAGAATTACGCCCAATGTAGGTGGGCCTAAAAGCTCCAAACGTAAACTCCTTGGTACGATCGTACAATCCACAATGCTATATGCTGCCCCAAAATGCACATATAATGCTTATGCAATCAGGATCTGTAGCACATACAAGACTGTATCGGGGAAGCTGTTTTGGTAATAGCTAGTATAGCCCCTATAGAGCTCCTGGTAAAGGAAGGACCGGATGTCATAGTCAATCTAGAATTGCCGCTAGAAAAAATCTCCTAACAGGATGGCTACAAAAATGGTGGGCGTCCGAAAAAGGCCAATGGACGAAGTTGGTCATACCAGATATCACCACATGGGTCAACAGGAAGCATCGTGAGACTAACTTTTATCTGCCTCAGTTCCTCACGGCGTATGGCTGCTTCCGCTACTACTTGAAACAAATACGCGCAGCCGCAGATGACTTGTGTGAATACTGTGGTGATGTGGACTCTGTAAGACACACAATATTTGACTGCTGGAGATGAACATGAAGATACCGTTTAACGCAAGAACGGTAATGGCTTACATACTACAAAATACAGAAAACTGGAATAGAATGGCCAGATTCGATAAATTTATTATTTCCTCTAAGGAATATGACAAAAAACTGAGACACAATAGAAAGATCCACCAGTAAGCCCAAATATGATGAATCAACAACCAGCTTAACTACAACCAACAAACTTAACTACACCTGAAGATACCCGCGGTTCCGGCGTGATTGGATATGTTCGTAGGGCCATTTGTCTGTCAGCTCTCATCTGCCAGCTACGTCCAGAAAAAAAAGAAGTCTTCTCAATCTGTCTTGTCTTGTCTAGTCTGGTCTGTCTAGCCTTGTTTGTCTAGTCTTGTCTGTCTAGTCTTATCTGTCTAGTATTGTCTGTCTAGTATTATCTGTCTAGTATTGTCTGTCTAGTCTTGTCTGCTTAGACTCGTCTGTCTAGTCTTGTATGTCTATTCTTGTCCTAGTCCTAGTTTTGACTGTCTGATCTTGTCTCTCTAGTCTTTTCTGTCTTGTCTTTTATGTCTAGACTTGTCTGTATAATTCTGTCTGTCTTGTCTTGCCTGTCCAGTTCGTAGGTCTAGTCTCTAGTTTTGTCTGTATAATCTTGTCTGTCTAGACTTGTCTATGCATTCTTGTCTGTCTAGTCTTGTCTGTATAGTCTTATATGTATAACTTTATATAAGGGGTGAGATGGAGGGAAGAAAGCTGCTTCCGGAATTCAGGCCGGGTTTAGGGAGGGAAGGGGCACAAACGAACAACTAGTAACACTGCGATACATAGTAGATCAAAAAGTCGCAATACCGAAAGGAAAGCTCTTTGCTCTGTTCCTGGACTTAATGGCAACGTATGATATAGTAAATAGGAGAATGTTGTGGGAATGTTTGAAGCAAAAAGGTGTATCAAAGAAGATGAGAGAATGTATAGAACGATTGTATAGAGAGACGTGGTGTAGAGTGAGAGTAAATGAGTGTATATCGGCGGAATTTAAGGTACGAAGGGGACTGAAGCAAGGCTGCCCACTAAGCCCCGCACTATTTAACATGTATGTGGCGGACTTAACATGTATGTGGCGGAAAAATTTGACGGCGTCAAGCTGGAGGAGTTGCAGTAGAAAGGAAAAAGGGTGGAGCCTTGCCTACGCAGACAATGTAGTGTTGTTGGCAAAGTCTGGTGGGGAACTGGCTGAAATGATTAAACGGCTGGAAAGATTCTTCCATAAAAGAGAACTTAGTTTAAATGTAGGGAATACGAAATAGATAAGATTTAGGAAAAGCAGAAGCTGCAAGAAATAGATTAGATTACGTATATTTCGCAACATCAAATAATCTTCTCATTAAATCAACGATGTTTGATCATAAAGACATACGTAAACAGACCTGGGTCTCAAATGACGGAGTAACGAGAAATGATATCGACTATGTTATAATAAATGCAAGACGTGGTAGTAGTATTACCGACGTTAGGAGTCTACGAGGTCTGGATGCAGACAGCGACCATTTTTTGGTTAGAGCTAAATTTAGAGAAAGAATCTCTAAGGAGAAGAATGAGAGGCCGAAAAAGTTTCCGAGGTGGAACACCGAGAAGTTCAAAGACACAAAAAAGGGAATTGAATATCAAGCATCTCTAAAGAATATACTGGAATCCAGTGTATTCTTGGATTCCAGGAGGAAAGAATTATTACAAAAGTGTTCAGAGAAGCAAGTAGGGAAGGAAGGAATGAAAGGTGAGATACCAATTGGGGAAGAAAAAAGGGAAATGTGTGAAATAAGTTGTATCTCAATAACAGAGGCGGAGAACCAATGGGGGAAAGGGTTTCGAGTAGAAGGACGGCTGGTGGCGAGACTGATGCAAGTCGAGCTGCAGGAGAGGCAAAATAAAATCACAAAGAGCAAATACCATAAACAGTATGAGGTAATTCTAGTACATGGAGCCCTCCCGAAATATTTAAAAACGCCAAGGAGTTTAAACTCACAATCAATCCTAATCAGTTGTTCCTAATCTCGGTTGTTAATGCAAAAAACCTAAGTACTGGATGAAGGATTTGCATAAAAGATGTGTGGTATGTGGAGAAGGGAAGGATAGGCGTCAACACTGGTTTGAAGAATGTTAAAAAGGTCGTTGGAATAAAAAGGAAAGAATATTAGGAAGGGAATAGAAACAGTGTCTGAGGACGGCAGTGGACTGGAAATGCTGGAATAGGTGAAAGAATGGAAAGAGCAATTGGTCTACCTAAGTGGGGTATTGGGACCTAAAAATAAATATTACAGGGTTGAATCATTTTGTGTATATGTAGCACGTGTATATGTAAATTATGCCAATAATACCAATAATATTCTAGGACCAATCTTGCCTGTGAGACGGTGGCGGCCTAATAGTCAAGGTCTCAGACTTCGGAGCCGCAGGTCCCGGGTTCAAATCCTGGATATTGTGATAAATAAGCCACCGTTATCCTGTAGATGGCTCTGGAAAAGCCATCACAGTAAAATCTGCCACGGAACCCCCCCGAATAGTGGCTCGCCATCCGCCTTAAAAACTGTAAGGGTTCCCCTAGACTTGTGTCTAAGATCAAGACACCAGACTCAAGTGTAGGCTGTGGTAGGAGGCAGAGGCCCGTCCTGCTGTAGCGCCATTTGTTGGTTGGTTGGTTGGTTGGACTAATCTTGTCTATCTAGTCTTTTCCAACTAGACCTGTTTATCTAGTCTAGTTAGTCTTGTCTATCTTGTTCTGTCAATTCTTTTCTGTTTAGTCTTGTCTGTCTAGTCTTGTCTGTCAAATCTTTTCTGTCTAGTCTTATCTGTCTAGTCTTGTCTGTCTAGTCTTGTTTGTCCAGTCCGGTACATCTTGTCTGTCTAGCCCTATTCGTCCAGTCTCGTGCGACTTGTCTATTCTATCTAGTCGAGTGGGTCTAGTCTCGTAGGTCCAGTCTAGTCTCTCTTGTCTTATCTGTCTAGTCTTGTCTGTCTAGCCGTGTCTATCTAGTTTTGCCTGTCTAGACTTGTTTGTCTAGTCTTCTCTGTGTAGTCTTGTCTGTCTAGTATTGTCTGTCTAGTCTTCTCTATCTAGTATTGTCTATTTAGTCTTGTCTGTCTAGAATTATTTGACTAGTCTATTTTATCTAATCTTATCTAACTAGTCTTGACTGTCTAGAATTTTCTGACTGATCGTGTCTGTTTAGTCTTGTTCGTCTAGACTTGTCCGTCGAGTCGTGTCTGTCTAACCAAAAAACCTAACCTAACCTTGTCTGTCTAGTTTTGTCTATCTAGACTTGCCTGTCTAGTGTTCTCTATCTAGTCTTGTCTATCTAGTCTTATTCTACTAGACCTGTTTGTCTAGTCTAGTTTGTCTAATCCTGTCTAACTAGTCTTAACAGTCCTGTTTATTTCTTTCTGTCTGGTTTTGTCTGTTAAGTCTAGTCTGCCCGTCTAGTCCTTCTAGACTTGTTCATCTAGCTTTAACTGACTAGTCTTGTCGGTCAAGTCTTGTTTGTCCCTTGTAATCTTTTTTTGTATAATCCTGTTTATCTGGCATTGTCTATCTAGTCTTGTCTTTACAGTTTTTTCTGCCTAGTCTTGTCTATTTAGTGTTTTCGGTCTAGTCTTGTTTGTCTATTCTTATTTTACTATTCTTGTCCTACTGCCCAGTCTTGTCTGTCTAGTCTTGTCTGTCTAGTCTTGTCTGTCTAGTCTTGTCTGTCTAGTCTTGTCTGTCTAGTCTTGTCTGTCTAGTCTTGTCTGTCTAGTCTTGTCTGTCTAGTCTTGTCTGTCTAGTCTTGTCTGTCTAGTCTTGTCTGTCTAGTCTTGTCTGTCTAGTCTTGTCTGTCTAGTCTTGTCTGTCTAGTCTTGTCTGTCTAGTCTT
>OX155903.1:28711005-28771463 GCA_944588485.1 Phosphuga atrata | reverse complement strand
AGTCTTGTCTGTCTAGTCTTGTCTGTCTAGTCTTGTCTGTCTAGTCTTGTCTGTCTAGTCTTGTCTGTCTAGTCTTGTCTGTCTAGTCTTGTCTGTCTAGTCTTGTCTGTCTAGTCTTGTCTGTCTAGTCTTGTCTGTCTAGTCTTGTCTTTCTAGTCTTGTCTGTCCAGTCTTGTCTGTCTAGTCTTGTCTGTCTAGTCTTGTCTGTCTAGTCTTGTCTGTCTAGTCTTGTCTGTCTAGTCTTGTCTGTCTAGTCTTGTCTGTCTAGTCTTGTCTGTCTAGTCTTGTCTGTCTAGTCTTGTCTGTCTAGTCTTGTCTGTCTAGTCTTGTCTGTCTAGTCTTGTCTGTCTAGTCTTGTCTGTCTAGTCTTGTCTGTCTAGTCTTGTCTGTCTAGTCTTGTCTGTCTAGTCTTGTCTGTCTAGTCTTGTCTGTCTAGTCTTGTCTGTCTAGTCTTGTCTGTCTAGTCTTGTCTGTCTAGTCTTGTCTGTCTAGTCTTGTCTGTCTAGTCTTGTCTGTCTAGTCTTGTCTGTCTAGTCTTGTCTGTCTAGTCTTGTCTGTCTAGTCTTGTCTGTCTAGTCTTGTCTGTCTAGTCTTGTCTGTCTAGTCTTGTCTGTCTAGTCTTGTCTGTCTAGTCTTGTCTGTCTAGTCTTGTCTGTCTAGTCTTGTCTGTCTAGTCTTGTCTGTCTAGTCTTGTCTGTCTAGTCTTGTCTGTCTAGTCTTGTCTGTCTAGTCTTGTCTGTCTAGTCTTGTCTGTCTAGTCTTGTCTGTCTAGTCTTGTCTGTCTAGTCTTGTCTGTCTAGTCTTGTCTGTCTAGTCTTGTCTGTCTAGTCTTGTCTGTCTAGTCTTGTCTGTCTAGTCTTGTCTGTCTAGTCTTGTCTGTCTAGTCTTGTCTGTCTAGTCTTGTCTGTCTAGTCTTGTCTGTCTAGTCTTGTCTGTCTAGTCTTGTCTGTCTAGTCTTGTCTGTCTAGTCTTGTCTGTCTAGTCTTGTCTGTCTAGTCTTGTCTGTCTAGTCTTGTCTGTCTAGTCTTGTCTGTCTAGTCTTGTCTGTCTAGTCTTGTCTGTCTAGTCTTGTCTGTCTAGTCTTGTCTGTCTAGTCTTGTCTGTCTAGTCTTGTCTGTCTAGTCTTGTCTGTCTAGTCTTGTCTGTCTAGTCTTGTCTGTCTAGTCTTGTCTGTCTAGTCTTGTCTGTCTAGTCTTGTCTGTCT
The DNA here is from genome assembly GCA_944588485.1 of Phosphuga atrata. Taxonomy (NCBI): domain Eukaryota; kingdom Metazoa; phylum Arthropoda; class Insecta; order Coleoptera; family Silphidae; genus Phosphuga; species Phosphuga atrata. The sequence goes on along the minus strand of OX155903.1, from coordinate 28,770,259 downwards.
AGTCTTGTCTGTCTAGTCTTGTCTGTCTAGTCTTGTCTGTCTAGTCTTGTCTGTCTAGTCTTGTCTGTCTAGTCTTGTCTGTCTAGTCTTGTCTGTCTAGTCTTGTCTGTCTAGTCTTGTCTGTCTAGTCTTGTCTGTCTAGTCTTGTCTGTCTAGTCTTGTCTGTCTAGTCTTGTCTGTCTAGTCTTGTCTGTCTAGTCTTGTCTGTCTAGTCTTGTCTGTCTAGTCTTGTCTGTCTAGTCTTGTCTGTCTAGTCTTGTCTGTCTAGTCTTGTCTGTCTAGTCTTGTCTGTCTAGTCTTGTCTGTCTAGTCTTGTCTGTCTAGTCTTGTCTGTCTAGTCTTGTCTGTCTAGTCTTGTCTGTCTAGTCTTGTCTGTCTAGTCTTGTCTGTCTAGTCTTGTCTGTCTAGTCTTGTCTGTCTAGTCTTGTCTGTCTAGTCTTGTCTGTCTAGTCTTGTCTGTCTAGTCTTGTCTGTCTAGTCTTGTCTGTCTAGTCTTGTCTGTCTAGTCTTGTCTGTCTAGTCTTGTCTGTCTAGTCTTGTCTGTCTAGTCTTGTCTGTCTAGTCTTGTCTGTCTAGTCTTGTCTGTCTAGTCTTGTCTGTCTAGTCTTGTCTGTCTAGTCTTGTCTGTCTAGTCTTGTCTGTCTAGTCTTGTCTGTCTAGTCTTGTCTGTCTAGTCTTGTCTGTCTAGTCTTGTCTGTCTAGTCTTGTCTGTCTAGTCTTGTCTGTCTAGTCTTGTCTGTCTAGTCTTGTCTGTCTAGTCTTGTCTGTCTAGTCTTGTCTGTCTAGTCTTGTCTGTCTAGTCTTGTCTGTCTAGTCTTGTCTGTCTAGTCTTGTCTGTCTAGTCTTGTCTGTCTAGTCTTGTCTGTCTAGTCTTGTCTGTCTAGTCTTGTCTGTCTAGTCTTGTCTGTCTAGTCTTGTCTGTCTAGTCTTGTCTGTCTAGTCTTGTCTGTCTAGTCTTGTCTGTCTAGTCTTGTCTGTCTAGTCTTGTCTGTCTAGTCTTGTCTGTCTAGTCTTGTCTGTCTAGTCTTGTCTGTCTAGTCTTGTCTGTCTAGTCTTGTCTGTCTAGTCTTGTCTGTCTAGTCTTGTCTGTCTAGTCTTGTCTGTCTAGTCTTGTCTGTCTAGTCTTGTCTGTCTAGTCTTGTCTGTCTAGTCTTGTCTGTCTAGTCTTGTCTGTCTAGTCTTGTCTGTCTAGTCTTGTCTGTCTAGTCTTGTCTGTCTAGTCTTGTCTGTCTAGTCTTGTCTGTCTAGTCTTGTCTGTCTAGTCTTGTCTGTCTAGTCTTGTCTGTCTAGTCTTGTCTGTCTAGTCTTGTCTGTCTAGTCTTGTCTGTCTAGTCTTGTCTGTCTAGTCTTGTCTGTCTAGTCTTGTCTGTCTAGTCTTGTCTGTCTAGTCTTGTCTGTCTAGTCTTGTCTGTCTAGTCTTGTCTGTCTAGTCTTGTCTGTCTAGTCTTGTCTGTCTAGTCTTGTCTGTCTAGTCTTGTCTGTCTAGTCTTGTCTGTCTAGTCTTGTCTGTCTAGTCTTGTCTGTCTAGTCTTGTCTGTCTAGTCTTGTCTGTCTAGTCTTGTCTGTCTAGTCTTGTCTGTCTAGTCTTGTCTGTCTAGTCTTGTCTGTCTAGTCTTGTCTGTCTAGTCTTGTCTGTCTAGTCTTGTCTGTCTAGTCTTGTCTGTCTAGTCTTGTCTGTCTAGTCTTGTCTGTCTAGTCTTGTCTGTCTAGTCTTGTCTGTCTAGTCTTGTCTGTCTAGTCTTGTCTGTCTAGTCTTGTCTGTCTAGTCTTGTCTGTCTAGTCTTGTCTGTCTAGTCTTGTCTGTCTAGTCTTGTCTGTCTAGTCTTGTCTGTCTAGTCTTGTCTGTCTAGTCTTGTCTGTCTAGTCTTGTCTGTCTAGTCTTGTCTGTCTAGTCTTGTCTGTCTAGTCTTGTCTGTCTAGTCTTGTCTGTCTAGTCTTGTCTGTCTAGTCTTGTCTGTCTAGTCTTGTCTGTCTAGTCTTGTCTGTCTAGTCTTGTCTGTCTAGTCTTGTCTGTCTAGTCTTGTCTGTCTAGTCTTGTCTGTCTAGTCTTGTCTGTCTAGTCTTGTCTGTCTAGTCTTGTCTGTCTAGTCTTGTCTGTCTAGTCTTGTCTGTCTAGTCTTGTCTGTCTAGTCTTGTCTGTCCAGTCTTGTCTGTCTAGTCTTGTCTGTCTAGTCTTGTCTGTCTAGTCTTGTCTGTCTAGTCTTGTCTGTCTAGTCTTGTCTGTCTAGTCTTGTCTGTCTAGTCTTGTCTGTCTAGTCTTGTCTGTCTAGTCTTGTCTGTCTAGTCTTGTCTGTCTAGTCTTGTCTGTCTAGTCTTGTCTGTCTAGTCTTGTCTGTCTAGTCTTGTCTGTCTAGTCTTGTCTGTCTAGTCTTGTCTGTCTAGTCAAATCAAATCAAATCAAATAGTATTTATTTCGATATATAAAGTTTACATTTGAAACAAGCAGCAAGCGCAGTTATAATACAAACTTAACGAAATATGTCAAACAAACAAAAAAATAATAATACTACTAATAAAAGTAATTATAATAGTAATAATAATAGTAGGAACAACATTGAACATAATAATTGTAATAATAAAAATAATAGTAATAATTACAATAAATATAAATAAAAAATGCTTCAATAATGTTATAAATCTATATACATCAAATGATATTTGTTGAGTAGGAGTTTATATTGTTAATATATTCTTGTAGATTATAAGGTTCCATGTCAACTAGGATAGTCCGTATTTGCTTAGAAAATCGTTTAATGTCTGTGATGGCTTTTAACTGCCTTGGGAGTGTATTATAAATTTTTAGGTGTGTATATGGTGGCAAACTCTCGGTCATAGTTAACTTGTGTTTAGGCAAGATGAATGTTTTATTTTTTCCTCTGGTATCCTTATTACAGTTTTTGTGAATTTCGAAAAGGTGTTTATGCTTCACAGTAAAAATTATTATTTCATATAGGTATGTTCCAGTGACCGTTAAAATGTTTAATTTCTTAAACATGCCGCGACACGACTGTTTGTAGTTTAGATTTAGCATTACACTGATAACTCTTTTTTGTACAACAAATATATTCTTAATATCCTTTCCGCTACCCCAGAAGATGATCCCAAAACGAAGACAAGAGTGAAAATTTGCATAGTAAACTATTTTTAATATGTCCAAATTTAAATATTTTTGTAAAATTCGGATGGCATATGTAACTTTATTCAATTTTGCTTCTAGCGTTAGGATATGTGTTTTCCAGTTTAGGCAGCAGTCTATGTTTACTCCAAGAAGTTTTATGTCCGTAGTGATTTCTAGTTCGTTTTGTCCTATTTCCAACTGTTTCGGATAATTTATCAGCGATCTGTTTGTCTTAAAAATAATGATATTGGTTTTTGCTGTGTTCATAGTTAACTTATTGATATTGAACCAATCAATGATTTTTGACATGACGTAGTTTGCATTAATGCTTATTTCTTCTGCTATGTTATTATTAATTATCATGCTGGTATCATCTGCAAATATTACCATTTTATGTGGTGATGATATAATTGACGGTATATCATTTATATATAATATAAATAACAAAGGTCCCAATATACTTCCCTGCGGAATCCCTATTGTTATTGTACTTGTTTTTGACTTTACTTCCTGGCTTTTTGAAAAAATCCTAGTTTGTTGATTCCTGTTAGATAGGTACGAATTAAACCAATTTAGGGCAATTCCCCTTACACCATATTTAAATAATTTCTCCAAAAGAATGCAATGGTCCACCGTATCGTAGGCTTTTGAGAGGTCGATCAATATGCCACATGGGATGGACTTATCTTCTAACTGTTTAGATATGTTCTCTATAAAATTGAAACAAGCTGTATCTATACCCCTGCCTTTTCTAAAACCATGTTGTTCTTTACTTAATATATTGAATCTTTCTAGGAAATTTATTGTTTTTATGTACATGATTTTTTCAAAAATTTTGGAAAAAGTTGGTAGTGTACTTATTGGTCTATAGTTTTCTATATTATTCCTATTTCCTTTTTTGAAAACCGGTGTTATTAGTGCGTGTTTTAAACTATCTGGAAAGATGCCATAATTTAGAGAATTGTTAATTATGTATGTTAATGGTTCCACAATCTCCAAAAATAAATAATTTATTATAGATAAAGGAACCTCGTCCATACCGGCACTTTTTTTATTTTTTAGGGACAGGATAATATTTAAGACTTCTTCCGTTGATACCGCTTCTAAGAATATTGTTTGATTTACACTTTTAATTTCATCTTTATACTCAATATTCGCTATTTGTTTTAATAATTTTTGTGGATTTTCAGTATAATAGTTATTTAAATTGTTAGCTGCTAACTGAGGGTCTTCGTCTTTATTGTTGTATTTAATTCTTGTCCCATTTGCCATACATGTGATTTGTTTTACTAAATCCCATGTAGTCTTCATTGGGTTGTCCGATTGTAGTAGTTTTTTTTCTAATTGTTTTCTTTTTTCTTTTTTGAGAAGAGAGTTATATCGTCTCCGGGCCCTATTATACAGAGTCATATATTTATTGTTGGAATGGGATATAATTTGAAAAATTTCAACTTCTCTTTTTACCCTTGTTATTTCCGGATTCTTAAAACTATACGGCTTCTTTGTGGTATTTACGCTTCTACATTTTCTGGGATAGCATTCGTTGAAATATTGCATAAATATATTTGTAAAAATATTCCACTGGGCATTTACGTCTTCTGGATTTTGTGTGTATATTTCCATCCATTGGTGTTCTTGTAGGTATTGTCTATGTTTTTCCATATTTTCTTCACTGAATTTTCGAGTAAATATATGTTCCGTTTGGCATCTATTTTCTTGGAAGAATGTAATCTTTTGTGCGCTATGATCCGATATATGATGATCTTCAGTTCTTACGACAAATGACATATCTGTTTTAACCGCAATATTGTCAATACATGATCCGGAGCTTGGATGACTAGGCTCATTCATAGTGAGTAAGGTGTGGTACGATTGAAGTACTGATTTAAATTTATTGTATTTTGTGGAAGTTTTTAGAGCGTCTATGTTAAAGTCTCCTGCAATAATAAAATGTTTGTTTTCTGCAAAAATGTTGCTCAATAGTAACTGTAGTTTATCTAAGAATTGATCTACATGTGTTTGAGGAGCACGGTAGATTCCTATAATAATGGCTATATTTTTATTTATATTTGTTTCGATTGCTGCGATTTCGAATAGATAGTTCTCGGACAACCATTCTAAGTCTGGTCTAGATACATAACTTACGTTATTTCTGCAGAAAATGGAGACTCCACCATGCGCCCCTTCTTTCCGGCAAAAACTTGAGGCTAGTGTGAAGTTCTGAATTTTGTGAGCTTTTAGTTGGTCTACTGTTTTCCAGTGCTCTGTGATAATCATATACAGACATTCTTGATTTTCTTGAAGCATATATTCAATTCTGTCAACAGAATTTCCAAGTGATTGGGCATTTTGATTTATGAGGCTAATTCGTTGCTTATTATTATTATGGTTGGTTCGTCTTCGTCTGGGATATGGACCTTGAGATAGCGTTTCCATTATGGTGTTTGGTTCCTTGCACTCAAGTTTAGAAAAAAACGATTTACGCAGGTATTTTTTGGCCATAATTTTGGATCTTTTAAATCTTCAAGGTCTTCCATAGGGACAGAGATTTTAAATGAGGAATATTCCTCAGGGTGTTTTGAAACTAGTTTTTGGCACAAAACTTTATTTATTTTCTTTGTAGATAGAAAATTTATAACGTCCGATTCATTTAAATTTGGCTCTAATCGATATACATGAAGATGCGCGTATTTTACAGCCGCTTTTATTGTGGTGTTATCAGAATTACTTCCAATTATAATATTAGACCTTCTACGATTTCTAATATTTTTATTTACATTTTTATTATCTTTATCCCGCACGTTTTCAACATCACTGTTTTTATTTGCCACTTCCTCGATTTCTTGCTCGTCCTCGGAGTTTTGAATTTCTTGAAACTCTATCGGCTTTTTTATAATTTTTTGTGGGATGGGCTTAGAGATACTGGCTGGATTCTCTATTTTATCTGCGACATTGGTTTTATTTTCTATAGTAGGTTCTTTACTTTCAATTAATTTATTTAATTGAATTTCTGTTTCCTTCTGATTTTCAGCCAATTTTCCATTTTCTTGTTTCAGGATTTTTATTTCTTCACACAGCGTGACTATTTGTTCTTTTAGAGGCGTTATCTCTTCCTTTATAATATTACTAATTATAGTTTTATAATCCCCTGATAAGTATGAGATAAATTGACTCACATATTTATCGGAGGGAATATTTGATCTAAGTTCTCTAGCCATGTTGCTATAAACTGAATATTTAACTTAACTGTTTAGATTTGAACTGTGTTCACTTTTATTTTAATCTCACTAGTGCACAACCACTCACTCTGAACGCTCGAGAGCGACTGTCTGTCTTGTCTGTCTAGTCTTGTCTGTCTAGTCTTGTCTGCCTAGTCTTGTCTGTCTAGTCTTTTCTGTCTCGTCTTGTCTGTCTAGTCTTCTCTGTCTAGTCTTGTCTGTCTAGTCTTGTCTGTCTAGTCTTGTCTGTCTAGTCTTGTCTGTCTAGTCTTGTCTGTCTAATCTTGTCTGTCTAGTCTTGTCTGTCTAGTCTTGTCTGTCTCGTCTTGTCTGTCTAGTCTTGTCTGTCTAGTCTTGTCTGTCTAGTCTTGTTTGTCTAGTCTTGTCTGTCTAGTCTTGTCTGTCTAGTCTTGTCTGTCTAGTCTTGTCTGTCTAGTCTTGTCTGTCTAGTCTTGTCTGTCTAGTCTTGTCTGTCTAGTCTTGTCTGTCTAGTCTTGTCTGTCTAGTCTTGTCTGTCTAGTCTTGTCTGTCTAGTCTTGTGTGTCTAGTCTTGTCTGTCTAGTCTTGTCTGTCTAGTCTTATCTGTCTAGTCTTGTCTCTCTAGTCTTGTCTGTCTAGTCTTGTCTGTCTAGTCTTGTCTGTCTAGTCTTGTTTGTCTAGTCTTGTCTGTCTAGTCTTGTCTGTCTAGTCTTGTCTGTCTAGTCTTGTCTGTCTAGTCTTGTCTGTCTAGTCTTGTCTGTCTAGTCTTGTCTGTCTAGTCTTGTCTGTCTAGTCTTGTCTGTCTAGTCTTGTCTGTCTAGTCTTGTCTGTCTAGTCTTGTCTGTCTAGTCTTGTCTGTCTAGTCTTGTCTGTCTAGTCTTGTCTGTCTAGTCTTGTCTGTGTAGTCTTGTCTGTCTAGTCTTGTCTGTCTAGTCTTGTCTGTCTAGTCTTGTCTGTCTAGTCTTGTCTGTCTAGTCTTGTCTGTCTAGTCTTGTCTGTCTAGTCTTGTCTGTCTAGTCTTTTCTGTCTAGTCCTGTGTGTCTACTCTTGTCTGTCTAGTCTTGTCTGTCTAGTCTTGTCTGTCTAGTCTTGTCTGTCTAGTCTTGTCTGTCTCGTCTTGTCTGTCTAGTCTTGTCTGTTTAGTCTTTTCTGTCTAGTCTTATCTGTCTAGTCTTGCCTGTCTAGTCTTGTTTACCTAGTCTTGTCTGTCTAGTCTCGACTGTCTAGTTTTGTCTTCTACAGAGTTATAAGGAAATAAAGGATAACAATTGAATGGTTATTTAAAATAGAATCTTTGTTTTCTATGCTATTTATTATGAAAATATATAATACAAAACTTACTATATGTAGTGTTACAATAATAAATATTGTGGTCAAGATTACTGGACTGCAAGTGTACAGGTAAAAAACTGCAAGCTCTGCACATTGTCCAAAGTTCGGAGCGCGTTTACATCGTGTGTTTTATATTCGTTTTGGTTCACTTAAAAGTTACAATAATTTTCGACACAGAAAGAAAAAAGTCCCGACAAACGGAAACGAATGTTTTTGTAGTTGTAAATGTGTGTTGTTTAAGAAAACTTCTCCTCGGCTTTGGCAAGGCTGCTATTAGACGAACGTGCTAAACACGCACTCTAGAGCACTATATAGTTTACAAAGAATATCATTATGTTACAACTAAATTAACTAAATCATTTATTATCTACATCACTAAATGTTTATATATATTTGTTGTCTTGTAGTAAATAATACATTGGTAATATTGCTTTGATTATAAATACATACGGTTTTTTATTTCTCAAAGTTTATTTTCTTGGAAATTTAAAACTTTTCTTCTTTGTTAGTTTTAATATAATATATATAGGTAAGTATTTTTTTTTATTAATATTAATCTATTGCTTTTTCGCTATATTGCTATATTAAGTATATTTCAGGCAGGCTGCTAAATAGCTAAAAGTTTTTTTTTCTTCGATTTTTTTTCAAATTTTTGTTTTTAATTGGAAAAACAAAAAGTGGAAAATTAAGGGTTTTTTATTGAAGGCGTTGGTTTTACATTTTCTTTGAATTATTGTACATTGTTTATGCAGATTTGCTAGGTTTTAGTAGGTTTAGTTTGGTAAATTGTTTGTTTTCAATATATTCTATTGCGTAAACAATTTGAAAACCTTAGGAGAAATCTTAAAATTTCTTAATTTTTTTTAAAATTAATTTTGATGTGTTAAGTTCGTGCAAGAATTATTGAAGATTTTTTATGCAGATTTACTGGGTTTTGGTAGGTTTAGTTTGTTAAATTGTTTGTTTTCAACATATTTTATTGCGTAAATAATTTTTTCTATTTTGTGTCTGAAATGGACTCAGAACAGCACTCATATGCGTGCGGTTATGGCTCGCCGAGTGCGATACAATTTTCTCAATATGCATCGGCAATTTTTTTAATTAGAAATGGCATAAACGGCCGCAAAATAGAAAAAAAATAGTATAAAAAACTCGTTCGTAAGGCGTTTTTCAGCACTTGTTCATTAGAAAACTCCTTGCTAGGCTCGTCGTTTTCCAAACTTGGACGCGTGCTGTAAAATCGCGCTTACTGAACTCGTCCTTTAATATACTGTAAAAACTTTAGCAAAATTTTGAAAAATTCTCAATTTTTTTTTAAATTAATTTTGTTGTGTTAAGTTCAGTTTTTTGTAATTATTATTGTAGATTATTTGAATAATTTTTTATTATTTTGGATCTAGAGGTCGCGCTGCCGCACGATATATGGTCTGGATTTCTCTGATCTAATATTACCCAATCTAAGCTTTAACCGTACCTAGGTTAAAATCGGTAAAACATGGTCTTTTTACGTCAGTTCTAATTTCTGCCACGGTTTACATGCACGAAACTCCGATTTAGCCTGTATTTAACTGTATTTTGATCACTTCAGATATCAATTTTAGAACATAATTAGACTAAATGAAATTATAAAAAAAATCGTTAATATCAGTAATTTTGTTCAAATTTTCGAAACTCAAATATAACCTATACCTATTAAACAAATCAATTCCTTTTAAATCTGACTTTCATTGTAATTTATTTAATAACTGAAAAGTGATAATTACATCCACTTTGGGACAGCTTTACTAATTAAATCAAGGGAGGGACATCTTCTGTTACTCTTTAGCACACATCGCTCTATATATGTGTGAGCGCTGTGTGCTAAAGAGTAACAGAAGATTTCCGTGTCCCTCCCTTGATTTAATTATTAAAGCTGTCCCAAAGTGGATGTTATTATCACTTTTCAATTTGAGTAGGCATTGTCTATGTGACTGTATAAATCATTATCAATTTGAACATTATTATTATTTAATAACTTTCAGATCATTTTTCCAATTATGCCGTTTTCAAAGTTTGTTTATTGACAAATATTCTATTAATAATTGTAGTTTCAGAAATTTTCAACAAAAATCGATTTATTGAAAGTTTTTTTTTTTAAATTTCTGTTTTCTATTGAACAAAATAATTTTTTAAAATAAAAATAATTCTGTGCGGATGTAGCATGTATCTTGTTCTAATAAGTTAGGTAGGTAAAAACAGACAATTTGGACAGTTCTTGGATAATAGTTTATTTAAAGTAACCCCAACGTATCGACCCAAATTAGGTCTTCATCGAGGCTAATTTATTTAGAAAGAAATTGGAATTAACATTTTAAATGGAAAACAGTTTTAAATTTTCCTTACATAATTTAATAGGTTTCCCAAGCATTATTATTTGATAACTATTGACACTGGCACTGGCTACTTATTTTCCATTTAAAATGTTAATTCCAATTTCTTTCTAAATAAATTAGCCTTGATAAAGAACTAATTTGGGTCGAAACGTTGGCGTAATTTAAATAAACTTCTATCCAAGAACTGTCTAATTACCTGTTTTCACCTAACTAACTCAATAATAATAATATTGTAATTAATTATTATAAATATTGAGGAAATAGAACTAATTATATGGTAGATACAATCATTCAAACTTATTAAATATGAAATGTTTCTTGGATATATAAATATATTCAACCTGTTCGTAGCTCGATAATATTAAGTCTTACTAAGACAGTCTTATTAAGATTTAATGTTATAGAGCTACGAACAGGTTGAATATATTTATATATTCAAGTTCGAAATACATAAATAAATTCAACCTGTTCGTAGCTCTATAATATTAAGTTTCACTAAGACAGTCTTATTAAGATTTAATATTATAGAGCTACGAACAGGTTGAATATATTTATATATTCAAGCTACATTTCTTCATTAATAAGTTTGTAAAACATGTTTTGCTTAAAATCATATTTTTGGTCGGATTATGCATTGTTTAATATTTCAATAATATTATCATTTTTAAAAAATAACGCAAAATTCGATAATTTGCTTAATAATTACTTTGTTTCAATAATTTTGTAAAAAATTTGATAAGTCTTTTGTCTAAATCAGAGATTTTGATTTATCGATTTTCTGTTATATACAACAGCAGAATATTTGCTAGAAACCTCATTATTGCTTCAGATTTTTTATTTTGTTTTATTTTAAATTGCTTCATTTTAATGTTTTTTTTGTCATCTTTTAAATACAAAGCAAAATTCGATACGGAGAGAGGTTTGTTTCAATAATTTTGTAAAATACATCGAACTTCCATAACTCGAACTTCTACAACTCCAATTTTTCTATAACTCCAATTTTTTTAGAAAATCAAACATTTAGATAGCATTTTACATATAAATTAACTTCCATAACTCCAATTTTCCTAACTCAGATTTTTCCATAATTCGTAGTAAAAATTTGTACAATTGTACAATTTTACATACAAAATAATCTCTATAACTCCAATTTTTTAATCGCTGCTTATTTTCAAAAATTTATGATTCCGGATATTGCCTACAATAAACCGTCGATAGTGTAATCCTCGGGCAGATTACCAAAAATTTCTGTTTTCATGTGTTATGATCCCCGAAAACTCGAATAAAGCAAAACTAAGAATTTACCAGCGGGTGTGCTGTGGGAAGATTACGACAGCATATTATTCTCCCGAGAATCGGTAATCTAAAAAGAGACGATATAATCGAAGATTACCCACAAGGTGCTATATATTAATGAAATTTTAGAGTTTAAACTCATTGTTTCTTCCGTTTCTTCCAGTTATGGAAGTACACTTCCATATTGCGAAGTGTAACCTATCTGCTTTGGAGAATTTTGTAGATAGAGAATTTTTTAATGAAAAACAATTAAAAATTACTGACTTTTTCAAAAAATAATACATACTATATTAATTATAATAATTATAATTAATTAAAAATAATTATAATTAATATATTATTTTTTGAAAAAGTGCGTAATTTTTAATTGTTTTCCATTAAAACATTCTTATATAACATCATATTAATAATGTATACATATTTTTTTTGTTTTGTTTATAAATCTATACATATGTACATACATATTTACTTTGAATAAATTATGTACAGTGTATTTTACTCATTTTGCAGTTATGCATTTCTATAACTCCAATTTTCTATTGGAATTTTTTTATGCACTATGGTAATTCGACTTAGGGAAGTTCGACTTTGAAAATTTCTAAATAAATCTAAAATTTATTTCCTGATTGTATTGTATTTTCTGATTTCCCAAATACAACAGTCTTTAAATTTAAAATTTAATTTTTTTTAACTTAAATTTAACAACAATATTAGCTAAAAATTTATGTTTTCAAAGATTCTGCGTTGTTTTAATGTCACCATAATTTTGTTCAAATTTTTACAGTTTAGAAAAATTTAGTTAAAATTGAACCATTTCTTAACAATTTTTAGAAACTTTCGACATTAAAATGCAAAATTTAGAATCAAATTATTTTACTTCTCGTACAATTTCGTTAAAAATAAAATACAAATTTACAAATTACGATTAATCCAATTTGGTGATTTTTAAAGTTTAGTGACTTTTTTGAGATTTTAAAATTGAAGAAATTTGACTTTTTATATCTTTTTATCTGTCAAACTTTTGTTAAGTTTCAATATTTAAATGATATTTACTAAATTTTAAAACTTTATTTTGAAAAATAAAAATTCCGACCCAGTTTGAATCTTGAATTTTTGTGAATTTTTTCAGATTTTAAAATTGAAGAAATTTGACTTCATATCTTCATATTCATACTTCATACCTTTATCTGCACAAAGATAATTGACTCTATATCTTTTTATCTGTCAAACGTTTGTTTAAGTTTCAATATTTAAATGATATTAAATAAATTTTAAAACTTGTTGAAAAGTAAAAATTCCGACGCAGTTTGAATCTTTTAAAGAAATTTTAAACAATTTTAATTGAATATTGGTGAACAACTACTTCCTGGCTAAAACCACACACGATATTGAATTATAAAGGGTTTTTCAATAGGGACATAACAATTTTGTTTGATAATACGGAACATAACCTACAAACTTTTTTATGATCTGTTAAAGTCAAAACGTCAGTCAAGACATTTTTATCATGGTGAAGTTTACGAACGAGCAACGTTTGGAAATCGTTAAAACTTTCTACCGAAATTCTGAGTCGGCAGTCGCAACCTTAAGAGCACCAAACAAGCTGTGCGTGCGATGGTGAATAAATTTGAATTAATTCATGTGCCAGTGAGACAAGGCACTGGTCGATGTACTGAATATATTGCAGCCGTAAGAGCTTGGATTGAAAAATGGATGAAAAATTGGATTAAAGAATCGATCGCCGCCGTCGTGCTCCTGGTGGTCATATGGACGACTTGCAATTCCATAGATAATTGTAACATGTGTACTATACCTGGAATAAGTTTGAGCCCGATATCTCAATTATTCTGTGTTTTACTTAAATACAAAATTGTTATGTCCTTATTGGAAAACCCGACACAACAGACATTTGTATGTTATTACTAGTACCAGTACATTATGAATTTTGAACCTTTGAATAAACACATGAACTTAGTTTCGGCTTAGAAAACTGACACAACTTTGAGTTTTTAGATTTTTTATTTGTTTAGTTTGAGCTGTTTAATTAAATGATAATTGAATATTGGTGAAACCATACTAATTATAATTAGTACGTCTCAGGAATATTCGATTATCATTTAAATTAACAACCGAAACTAAGTACACGTCTTCCTCCACAAATGCCAAATTAAAACCTAACATCGCCAGTCATGCACGAGGTGTTCAAGTTCATGTAAGTGTATTCCAACTTATAATTCAAAAAAAGGAAAGCTGCACTTATGAGAGATAAATCGCAAAACGCGTCTGCGGATGGCTATTCACTTAAATTAAATGGAAAGAAATGATCTTAAAAGCAATGTTATTTATCTAGTATTTGTTAATAACATTAAAATGTACTGGTACTAGTAATAACATGCAAATATCTGTTGTATAATTCAGGATCATGTGTGGTATTAGCCAGGCAGTAGTTGTTTTAACATAAGATTTGTTGATTAAGACTTAATATTACAGAGCTACGAACAAATTGAATATATTTATATATTGAAGCACCGTTTTCTCCTTAATACGTGTATATTAAACAATTTCATATTTTGGTATTTTTTAAAATTTAAATTAATTTAATAAATTAGATCTGTGAAATTTTTTTGAAAAAAATATTTAATTACGAATCGATTTGAAATTTCACAAAAACTTTTAATTTTTTTTATATAAATTACGTATTATAAATTATTATATAAATATTATATTATAAATTCAATACTCTGTCTTTAATATGTATCTTAAGATACATATTCAATACTCTTTATCTTTAATTGTAACAAAAAATATTAAACTACAAATTAAAATAATTTATTATAACAAATTATAATAATTTAAATATTCTTGTTTTAATTTTTATGGAAATTTCAACAGAGGAAGAATTCTAGAAATATATTTATTGCATACATGGTATACAAAGGATTACCGACCATGAAATCCTTCTGTCCAAAAATATCACCATTTGAAAAGTATACGGGAAAAATGATCAGAGTCCAATTCTAGTCGAAACTAAACTAAAATAAAACTAAAATGCTAAAGTTTTAAAAAAGTTTTTGTTTGATATCAATACATTTATGAAATACTGCTGAAGGTCCATGTTATAAAGTTTTTAAAAATAAGTGGAGAAACGATCATAGTCCACGCTTAACTTCATAGAATTGATCAGAGTTCATGTTTAGGATTCTAGTGGCTGTGGAGTGTCAGTTGTGTACAATAATTCATTCTGCTACTTTAATTAGTTAACATTAGTTTGGTGTCAATGTCATTTGTTATTATCAGTTGCTGTTAAATTATTTATAAATACAATGGATATTGACAAGCCCAATGAGTTAATGTCATCTCAAGAAGAAACTACCACCGAGTCTAAATTAACAAGAGGAAACCCATATTATGGGCGTTAAGAGGTCCCCTTGAAAGAATAAAGTACCCACACATCCCGGGACTGCTCTTCGTATTACATCAGGAGGGTGACGTCTCACATAATAGTGTTTCCGTAATTATATTTCCTTACATCAGGAGCTTCTCTTTGTATGTCTGTATCATCCGTTCATCTTCTTCCTTTGTTTTTAATATGGTCCTTGTCATGGCATCCGTTGCGAACCAAACTTCTTCAGACGGTAGCATTTTTTGTATTAGGATTATCGCTTCTAATTTGGTGTATGTCGTAGCTGTCAATTTGTCTCTCGCTCTCTCTCTCTCTCTGGGGCCTATCTGTCACATTGGAACATCGCATGGATGACACTGTCCACACGGCCGCAGTATTCGCATAGGTCACCAAGGCCTCCGCCAACGCTATTCAAATAGTCACGGAAGCATCCATAGCCGATGAGTGCTTGGGTGAGGTGGTAGTTAACCTCCCCGTGCTTGAAGATTGTAGATATGGTGGTGACAACTTGTACTGCGACCTTTGTAGATCTATTGTACCACTTGGTCCCCGTGCTTCGGTATTTTAGAATTAACAGCTTAATCCACTGTCCCTTATGTGCGGCACTCCAGTGACTTTGCCACTTGTGGTAGACCTACAGACGGATCTGATCCCTTCTCTCTTTGTTTGTTTTGTCGTGTTTTCTGTCGCGGGTCCAATATCTCCCATTTATTTTTAATCCAAGTTCATCCCTTTCCTCAATCATATACTCGATTGGAGCTATTCCTGTAACCACAAGAACAGCGTTTCTAGACTCTGTCCTTTAGGCTCTACACACCCGCGGAGCCACCCTCTTCTGCACCGCGTGCAAACTAGTGCCCCAAACAGCATTGTTGATTTGGTAACAGTGAACAGCAGTTTCCTTTTACTACTGCTTGTATACCAACCTTTGGCAGCAGTCTTTCTGCTGTGCCGCAAGGGATTTCATAATTTTTTTACTTGCATTCATCACGTGCTCTTTGAAGGACAGCCGTTTGTGAATGATTACCTCGAGGTACTTTACTGAGTCTTTTGGCACATTTGTGGCCCATTTTCAATATCGGCACAATAGTACTCCCATCCACAGATATACTTGTGCGATAGCCGTATTCGCTCGCCTCATTAAATCCTTTTCAGTTGTTCCCGCCACCACCAGTGCAAGATCAGCGAAACCAATGATTTCTACAGTGTGGGACAGTTTCAATCACAGGACTTGACATCATACATGATGTTCCATAGCGTAGGCTCCATTACTGAGTCCTTTTTTTTTCGCGAGGAGGGGAAATGGGGCCTACGTTCCCGTGTAGTGTGGGTCTTCCTGGTCCAGTTGTTGTTGGCCAGCATACCCACTAAAACCTATCCTCTATTTCTTCAAATTCTTCATCCTGGAACCGCGCAAGCATTACTTCGGAGGGAAAACTCGAGATCTAGGGTTGGCCTGTTTTACTTGCCACTCCATCCCTTCTTTCGTCTTCGTCCTTTCCTTTCAGGATTTCGGTACACAGGTTTGTTATTGTCTTCCAGTTGTCCTCGCTCTTAATCATAACCATGTGATTGACCATATTCTGCATGTTAATGGGTTCTCGTAACTCCTGTTCTTCTGAGAACAGCGGTTCTCAAATGGCAATGGGCAGGACATGTGGCCAGAAAGAATACACAAGAATGGAGCCACAAGATTACCTTCTGGAGACCCCGGGAAACAAAAATAAGCACGGGAAGACCCCAAACGAGATAGATCGATGACATAAAGACGATAGCAGGAAAACCGCGTTTTGGATGTGTTTAATCTAGGATTGCCGTTGGTCACTTTGGACGACGAGGCATTTTATTGTCGCATTTGCCGACATCAGCCTGCCTCGGATTATAACAGTTACGGTACGTATTCTCTTGTGACCTATAAGTGAGATGACCTCGGACTTCTCTGGAGCTATTTGCAATTCGTTCCTTTCCATCCAACTATGAATGGATTTTACTGCAGTTTTTGCACTCTGGTTGCAACAGCTTCCTCATTGGTATCCATGGACACTACAAGGAGGTCGTCGGCGAATGTTACCAGTCTGCACTTCTTGATGTCTTTTGTCTTTTCCAGGTCTAAAACGCCATCGTAGAGAATGTTGCACAGGTCCGAGAACCGACCCCTGCGGAACACTACACGTCACCCGCCTGGTTGTGTTGTCTATTTTTAGGCTCCTGTTCGTGAAGTAACTTTTAATTAGGTCTATTACATATGTAGATATCCCTTTCCTTTTGCTTGCGTCTACAAGCTCCCGCCAGGCTGCGGTGTTAAACACATTTTTAACATCTACTGCAACGGCTAGACATACTTCTCTGTGCTTATGCTTTGATCGTTATAACATCCTGGAGGCGTCTGTGGTCGACCTCCTCGCTCGAAAACCATATTGTGCTGTTGATAGCGCTCCGTGCAGATCAAGTTCTTGGTTTATCCTGCTCGAAAAGTCTGCCTAGACTGTCCAGTAGGTACATTGGGCGTAGGGATGAGGGCTTTCCTGGCTTGGGGACTAAACCCAATCTGGCCTCTTTCCATCTACCTGGTATGTTTCTACTGCGAATGACCGAATCCTGATTGAAGGAGGGCTGCCAGTCTTACGACTTCTCAATTTGTTTCTGATTTCGCGGTTTCCCGTCCAAACAACAATTGGTAAAACTCAAAATTTTTCGGTAAATTCTTCAGCTCTGCAAGGTACAGTCCTAGCTGTAGTTTTTCCACAAGTCAGGATTGAATTTTCCTACAATTTATTCAGTTCTTTTCCCATAATTTCCCTATGATTTTTTCAAAAATCTAGGGGAAACTCCAAAGTGTCTCAAGGTTTGCTCCATTATCTGAAAATCTTGTAAAAACGCCACCGGTCCAAAATCTAGGGAAAACTTCAAATGTTACACCTTATGTTCCTTCCTTCCAAAAATAAGGAAAATCTCCAAACTTCTTCAGTTCCTCATGGTCTTGTCCAACGCCCAAGAAGCACAGAAAATTGGGGAAAATCTCCAAATTTTCTAGAAAACTAAAAATTTTTTTTTCCATGGAAAATTTCCAAACATTTCAAAAGAAAATTTCTCCACGCCACAGAAAACGAAACCGATTTTCCAATTCCGTTCCTTCCAAATATTCGAGGTCGATACAGGAAACTACCGAAAGTTCTACAGTCGGTTTTCTTGGAGGATAGATTTCAAATAAAAAATAACTACTACCTCAGCGGATCTTATACGTTGTTTTCTTTTTATTATAATCCACTTATTAAGAAAAAAACGTATTATTACGTTAAAGTGCATGAACATTAAAATTTGTTTATATTCTACCATTTCTCTATAGTTTATATTTATATTATTTTGCTTATATTCTACCACTTAAGAGCAATCCAGACTCGTGGACTTTGATCATTTTTCGATACAATTTTTTGATAAAAAACAAGAATTATTTTATTTTAAGAATAACTGCAAAATCTTGGTTGATATAACAATAGGGACGGATGTGAAACCATGCTCCTTGAGTCAGTTACAGGTTATTTTTGAGTCTGTCAATTTTAAATTATGCTGAAATCAATAAAGTCGGAACACAGCCTGAATATATAAATATATTCAACCTTTCCGGAGCTCTGTAATATTATTCTTTTAAGTCTTATAAGTCTTTTTAGGACTACCAAAACAAATCTCATGTGAAATTTGACAGTTATTTACTACTTAAATTTATATCTGGATATTATCTGTAACTTGTGGGTTTTATTAGTGTAATTATTATTCGCGTGCACTCTTCATATATTAAAATTTTGAATTTCCTATTATAACAAAATTTATGGGAAAAAACATTTTTATAAGTAAAACGTTATAAATATTTGTCAAATAATCAAAGTTTTGTGAAATAATTAAGAATTGATTGTCAAAGAAATTAATTAACCCACAATTTCAAAGTTTCAAACACATTCAATTTAAAAAGAAGTCTCACAAAAGACTTTTCACAACAATGTTTGTAACACATTTTGATATATTCCCCTTATATAAACCTGCATAATTTCATAATTTCAGATTTTAAACAAATTACCAACTGTAATGTAAAACCCAAAACGCTTTCAATTATTTTTTTCCCAAAACCTACAAAAAAAGATTAAAAAACAACCCCAACAAATTCTTATTAATAATTATCGCTTAATGAACAACATTCTATTCTCCCCCAAAAACAAAATAATTTCATCTATACGAACTACAATATATTGCTATATTTCACCCGCGCGACCAAGGGATTTTGTATTTTCCGGAAAAGCCCGCCCTTGGACCGTCACGTCTACTGTGCTTATTGCTTTTCGAATACCCGGCGCATCCCGGCCCAAAGAAAATACAAAAAAATAGGAATGAAATTAACATTTTTTTGTTCGTCTCGATTAAAACAGAAATCTTAATTACTCGACGGAATTTTTCTCTTAAATTTACAGTTTTTTTTTAATTTAACGTACGTTGTGTATATCAATGCGTACCGGGATTTATTGCCAGCGAATTTATTTTAAAAATCTTTTTTTCTTTTATAAAATTTATAAACTATATATGCATATCAAATAAATAACTCTAACTCCGCTAGAAACTAGGAAATCTTAGGACTATTTATTTTTTAATTTTTTTCAGTTATTTTTCTTGTCTACTCTCTCACTCTACTCTGTGCTCGCTTAACCTACTCTCCCTAAAACTATCTCAAAATAAGTTTCTTCCGTTTACTCCAACGACAAGCCAAAATATTAAAAAAAACTTAGATTTAGGTGTTCAATTCTAATTTTTCCAAAAATGTTCGTTGTTTTTTTTCCTTTCAAGTATTATTTAAGGCACCCTCAAATCCTTCAAAATATTATTAAAAATTCATAGACTATGTTTTTTTCATTATTTTCGCTTGTCTTTTTGGCCCGGGCACTACTCTTATTGGCTAATTATGACTAGAACTTCACACTCGCCTTCGGCTCAGCGCTCGGGCCTATTGCACCGGCCCAAATCACCGAACGCAGAAACGTCGGTTTACAAATTCTTACAGGTTTTTTTAACTTTTTTTTTTCTTTTTGTGACAAAATTTCTCTTTTATATATAATTTTTGCAAAAATACTGCCGAAAAACTAGATTTCGTTGATTCTGTTGTATTTTTCCTCCGTAATAGCTTCATTTTATTTTACATTAGTTTACTTAAACTCTACACAAAATATTCATTAAAACAAAAACTAAAAATATCTACATGGTTAAGTCTAGGATTAGGTTTTCATTTCTTGTTTTCATTAATTAATATATACGAGCGCGTTCAATTAGGTTTCACTTTTTCTTAATTTAAACGAAATAATTTCTTTTTAATTGACTATAAATGGGACTAGGACGTTAATACGGGATCAGGACTAAATAATGCGACTATAATATACGCGACACTGCCCCATCAATCGACGCATTTTTAACAATTTTAATTTTTTCAAAATATTTAAAAGCAATCCAAATTCAAATAGATTGATAATTGATAACTAATTGGTGTTTTATTTTTTAAATTTGAACCGTTTCTTGCAAAATTTGAGCAAATCCAACAAGTTTCAATTCCAAATGTTCGTTGATTTTTGGCCTCAATGTCATTTTTGAGCTGAATTGGTGTTTAAAATTGGTGTACAAAATTTTATTCAAAATTCCAAATTTTATAGCCTCACTACAGTCTTTGACTATTGAACTAATTTCTTTCGTTGTTATTAAAATGTATTGAAAAATATTTCACGATTTCTAACCAAATTTACCAAAATGTTGACCAAAAAGATAACTTTAACAAGAGATATAAGAAGACGTATGTAGGATCTTCTTATATTTCTTGATAAAGTTACACCTTAACTAAATATCACGATCAAAACTTTGAAGAAAACGAAGAAGAGAATTTTAAAAACACCACATTGAAGTTAACACGGTGTCGAAGAAGAAGGATTTTTCTTCTTCTGTCGGCACTACGGTCCATGTAGAACCTTGGCCTGCTTAATTACTTCCTTCCATTCCTCTCTATCTAGAGCCTTTCTCCTCCAACTTCTTATTTTCATTTCTCTTAGGTCATTTTCCACATCATCGCTCCATCTTTTTCTGGGTCGGCCTCGCTTTCGCGTCCCCTCTGTTTTTTTGTCAAAAGCTATTTTTGGACCGCGATTACATTTCATTCTTATTACGTGTCCCATCCATTTAAATCGTTGGGACTTTACTGTGGCGAAGAAGAAAGATAAGAAAGAGAAAAGAAGCAAGCACAGAAGAAGGAAAGTTTGTATAAAATCTGATAAAATGAAGAAGGATCATGTAAAAATGAATTTTCAAAAGAAACAAACAACAAATTGAAGAGATAAAGAAATACATGGGAGATGCAGAGGAACAGACAAGTGAATAAATAACAAATTGAAGAGATGAAGAAATACAAGGAGAGATGAGGAGTGACGCAGAGAAGTGAATAAATAACGACTTGAAGAGATGAAGAAATGCATGAGGATAGGAAGAGTGATATAGAGATGTGAAGGTGGACATTAATAAGCGAACAAGGGCATGAAGAAATGAAGAAGGATATGAAGAGATGAAGAAGTATTTTATATAACGAAGGACATCAAGATTCAAATCAATACACGCATCTTTTTCTATCTTTTAAGTTTGTTCCAATGTGGATAGCGGGCTATTAACTACCCTTGAAACACTGCAGCCGAGTGGCCTATTTTCTTTTGCCTACATATGTCATTTCATATGCACAGAGACCTAGGTGTTATTTAAATTGGCATTAATTAATTACTCATTTTTCTGCTGGAACAAATCGGGCTCCCGGGATCGAACCCTGGACCTCCAGAATTGTAGTTAAACATTCACTCTCGCTTCCGGGATCACTCGCTCCCGGGATCGAACCCTGGACCTCCAGAATTGTAGTTAACGCTGTAACTCTGTAGACTACGAGGCCAACTAAGGCATATATTTACTAGATTGGTAATACTGAGATTAGATGAAGAATAAAAAATTTACATATACAAAGCCATAGAGAGATGAAGTGCTACATGAATAAATGAAGAATGAACAGAAGAAGAAGTATATTATGTGACGGACAACATGAGTTGAAGAACATGGAAAGGCATGAAAGAAGATCAGCAATATACGAAGAACATATAAAGGTGGTTAAGATAATGATGAGAATAAAGGCCCAAATAAATGAAGAAAGAAGCATGAACAGACGACGAACAGAACAGATGATGGACAAAAGTATATTATGTAACTGGCAACAGGAATTGAAGAAGATGAAAAGATGAAGAAGAACAATAAGATACGAGGAACATGTAAAAATGGTTAAGGAAATGGTGAGAATAATGTTATTAAGAGATATATTATGTCACGGGCAACCAGAGTTGAATAACATGAAGAGATGATGAAGAAAAATAATGAAGAGATGATGAAGAAATATATGGAGAGATGAGGAGTTACACAACGAAGTGAAGGTAGACATAAAGAAGAGAACAAGGACATGAAGAGATGAAGAACATCGCCTCGGGGACCTCCGGATTTTTAGTTAAAGCTCTAACTATGTAGACCTGTGACAGATTCTCACAGATGTCATAAGATATGGGGAACATGTAAAAGTGGTTAAGGAAATGGTGAAAATAAAGGTATGAAGAGATATATTATGTCATGGGCAACCGGAGTTGAAGAACATGAAGAGATGACGAAGAAAAATAATGAAGAGATAATGAAGAAATACATAGAGAGATGAGGAGTGACACAAAGATGTAAAGGTGGACATGAAGAGGTGAACAAGGACATGAAAAAATGAAGAGCATGGCTCCCGGGACCTCTGGATTTGTAGTTAACGCTCTAGCTCTGTAGACTGCAAAGCCGACTAATACATGTATTTACTATGATTAGGTAATACTGAGATTGGACGAAGAATGAAATATTGATATGAACAAATCCATCAAGAGATAAAGAGCAAGATGATAAGTTAAGGAAGAAGAATGAACAGATGAAAAAGTATGTTATGTGACGGACAGCAGTAGTTGAAACGAATAGATGGAAAGGAACAATAATATACGATGTGGAGGAGGTTAAGATAATAACGAGAATAAAGGTATCCATGAAGAAAGCTACATGAACAATGAACAGATAATCAACACAACAGATGATGGACAGAAGCACTTAAATATAAAGAACAATAAGATACGTGAAACATGTAAAAGTGTTTAAGGTAAAGTGAGAATAAAGGTATATTATGTGACGGGCAATAAGAGTTGTAGAATATGGAGAGCTGATGAAGAAAAATAATATAAGTAGAATATGTAGAGTGAGGTGGTGAAGATAATGATAAGATTATATGCACGACGAAATGATGTAACTAAATCAAGGACACGGAGAGATGAAGAACAATATGGTGTGTGAAAGGAAGAAATAATGTAAGTAGAACATATTGAGGGAGGTAGTTAAGATAACGGTAAGATTAGATGATGATCGAAAGGAAGTGATGAGCAAGGACACGGAGAGATTAAGAACAATATGTTGTATGCAAGGAAGAAATGAAGAAGTATATTATATGAAAAAGAAGAATGAGGATAACAATAATTTAAGAAGGAGAATATAAAGGTTAAAATGAATTGAAGAATGGGATATAATGAAGACGAACATGAATATTTGAAGAAGAACGTTGCGTTAAGAATGGGAACATGTATAACTAAAAAGATTATTTAAAGAGATTTAAGACAGGGCAAGATTATTCTTGGAAGGTTATGAAGCTGCTGAAGAACATTTGTAGATGAAGAAGAAAGTTAGAATATGAAAAATAACAATAATTTAAGA
Organism: Phosphuga atrata; assembly: GCA_944588485.1. Taxonomy (NCBI): domain Eukaryota; kingdom Metazoa; phylum Arthropoda; class Insecta; order Coleoptera; family Silphidae; genus Phosphuga; species Phosphuga atrata. Next base: position 28,746,712 of record OX155903.1, on the reverse strand, counting down.
ATAAGAATATGAAGGGAAGGTGCGCTTTGTATAATAAGTATGGAATATACAAAATTAAGGAAATCAAGAAGAATAAGAAGTAATTAAGACCAACATGGAACACTTGAAAAAGAACGTTGCCTTAAGAGTTAGAACGTATTATGTAAAGCAGAAGCACATGAAAGAATAATTGGAAGTAATGAAGATGAATATTTGAAGAACGTTGCTTTAAGAATTAGAACGTGTATAAATTTAAAGATTATTAAGAAATTTAAGACAGGGCAAGATTAATTTTAGAAGGACAAGTAGCTGGAGAAGAACATTTGTAGCTGAAGAAGAACGTTAGGACATGAAAAAGAACATGATTTTAAGAAGAAGAACATGAAGGGAACAAAAATAAGAACAAGAAAAACATAAGGTGTGATTTGTATAATAAGTATAGATTGTGTAAGGTTTAAGAAAAAAATAAGGATATCAAGAGGAATAAGAATTAAGTCAAACATGAAGACTTGTTGAAGAACCTTGCGTTAAGAATTGGAACGTGAATAACTGCAGGGCTTATTAAGAGATTTAAGACTAAGCAAGATTCGTTTTAGAAGAACAAGCAACTGCAGAAGAACATTTGAAGATGAAGAAGAATGTTCGAAAATGAAGAAGAACGACAATTAAAGAAGAACATAAGAGAATGATGTAAGTTGTAAATTTTAAGGAAAAATTTAGGAAATCAAGAATTAGAAGTAATGAAGACGAGGATTAGAATATGAAGAAGAACAAGAATTTAAGAAGAAGAATATGAAGGGAACAAGAAAAACATAAGGTGTGATTTGTATAATATGTATAGATTATACAAAGTTAAAGAAAAAATAAGGTATCAAGAAGATTAAGAGTAATAAAGTTGAACATGAATACTTGAAGAAGAACGTTGCTTTAAGAATTAAAACGTGAATATCTGAAGGAATTATTAAAATATTGAGATATATAAGATATATAAGACTGAGCAAGATTAGTTTTAAGAACATGTTTTTAAGGAAACATTTATAGATGAAGAAGAAGGTTTGATGAAGAATGAAGAACATTCAGGGAAGGTGTAATTTGTATTATAAGTACAGGCTGTACAACGTGTAAAGGGACATTAAGAAAAGTAAAGTTAACATTTTGATAACGGTCATGTTGAGATGTTACATGATTTTGAAGAAGAAATCAGATGGGAAGGATACGTAGAAGAAGAAGAAAGTGTCAAAGAAGTGTTGAAATAAGAAATGGTGATTGAAGAAGAAGGACATTGCATATGAAGAAAAAGATGACTGAAGAGGGCAATGAAGATAAAAGATGATGATCGTGATAGAGTGACAAAATGATGGTAGAAGAAGAATTCATGATAGAAGAAGAATGTATGATAGAAAAAAATGTGTGATAGAAGAAGAATGTGCGATAGAAGTAGAATGTATGATAGAAGAAGACTCTATGATGGAAGAAGAATGTATGATAGAAGAAGAATGTATGATAGAAGAAGAATGTATGATAGAAGAAGAATGTATGATAGAAGAAGAATGTATGATAGAAGAAGATTATATGATTGAAGAATAATATGTGATAGAAGAAGAATATATGATAGAAGAAGAATATATGATTGAAGAAGAGTGAATAATAGAAGAAGAATGTATGATGGAGGAAGAACATATGATAGAAGAAGAATGTATGATGGAGGAAGAACATATGATAGAAGAAGAATGTATGTTAAAAGAAGAATGTATGATAGAAGAAGAATGTATGATAGAAGAAAAATGTATAATACAAGAAGAATTTATGGTAGAAGAAGAATGTATTATAGAAGAAGACTGTATTATAGAAGAAGAATGTATGATAGAAGAAGAATGTATGATACATGAAGAATTTATGATAGAAGAAAAAAGTATAATATAAGAAGATGATGGAAGAAGATGATGTAATAGATGACGATGATGGTGGCATGAATGAAGAGAAAGAATGTAGGTAGTTTTGAGTTATCTTTTGATTACTGTTGTAAGAAGGAAAGGTAGCGGGATAAAGAAAGAAATGAGAGAGACAAGAAAAAATGAAGCAATTAGAAAGAATGAAGAGATTTTTGGCGAAATTTTAACAAGCTTTGAAAGACCATTATTCATATATTTGTTGGTCGTGTACAGTTTTGTACTTCCAACAAGGAACCATCTTGTTTCGACGAAAATGTGCATAGGTTTGTTAGTCAAGAAAATAGCAAAACTCCTGCTCATTACTTCATGTTAGCAAATGGAATACAGGAAGAATGCTGCGAGAATATTATCTATGTTAATAGAAGAAGAAGAATTAGTTAATAATCCAAACTTACGAATTTTAAGTAGAAGAGAATTGAAGAACAAAGTTGAAAATAGAAGTGTTAATAGAAGAATACTGTGCTACTACTAAGAATAATGTGCTGGAATGGTTGAAGATATAAGAAAATTAAAATGTGTTGTATATACAAGCCAATTATATACAAGCCAGTTTGTTTGAGGAGGTGAGAAATTTTGAAGAATGAGAAATTTTGGTTTCCAAAAATCCAAAATTTTTAAAATAATGGACGGACGAATAGAAGTTTTAATAGAAGAACACATGATTTGCTTCGAAATATGTGTTGGAATGGTAGAAGATTTGGAGATATAAGAAGTGAAGTGAAGATAGTGTAAATACAAGCCAATTGGTAGAGGAGGTGAGAAATTTTGAAAAATGAGAAATTTTGGTTTCCAAAATCATAAAATTTAAAAAAAAAATGAACAGTGGATTCAGAGATAGAAGAATATTGTGCTACTACTAACAATAATGTTCTGGAATGGTTGAAGATTTGAAGATATAAGAAGAAGAAAAATTGCTGTATATACAAGCCAATTTGTTCCTCTACAAATTGGCTTGTATATACAGCAATTTTTTGAGAAATTTTGAAAAATTAAGAATTTTGGTTTCCAACAATAGAAATTTAAAAAATAATGGACAGAAGTGTTAATAGAAGAATACACATTTTGCTTCGAAATATGTGCTGGAATGGTAGGAGATTTGAAGAGATAAGAAGAAGATAGAAAAAAATGTGCTGTATATACAAGCCAATAGATGATGACAAGTAGCGGAGGTAGAGAACTTATGAAGAATGAGCAATTTTGTTTTCCAAATATCCAAAATTAAAAAAAAAATGGACTGAGGAATATAAGTGTTAATAGAAGAATAATAATTGATTTACTTCGAAATGTGTGCTGAAATGATAGAAGATTTGAAGAGATAAGAAGAAAAAATAAATGTGCTCTGTATACAACTCAATTTATAGAGAAGGTAGCGAATTTTGGAAAAATGAGGAATCTTGGTTCCCAAAAATCCAAAATTTTGAGAAAAAATGGTCAGACGTATAGCAGTGTTAATAGAAGAATACACGTTTTGCATCGAAATATGTGCAGGAATGATAGAAGATTTGAAGTGATAAGAAGAAGGAAGAAGAAATGTGCTGTATATAGCAAATTTGTAGAGGAGGTAGAGAAATTTTGAAGAATTTCGCAATTTTCGCAAAATGAAGCAATTTTGATTTCTGAATATCCAAAATTTGGAAGAAAAATCTAAATTGAAGATAAGAAGAAATAAACTATATTTTTTGTGAAAGAAAGAAGTGAAGAAATACCTAAAAAGATTTTGACAAAAACTATTGATAATAATCTCCCTATTAATTAAATTAAAAGTTAAGAACAAATTAAATGTGTAGAAAGAAGACTAATTTAGAGTTCTTACAGATTTAAAACAATTATGATTTAAGAGATAGAAGAATGAAACAAATATTAACATGTGCATCTATTTTAGAATTACAAAAGAAAAGAAGAAAAAAAATATTCAACAAATAAAAAAAAATCAAGAAAGAAGATATTGACATAAAACCAGAAGAACGGCGGATGCCAGTTCTTCAGGTCTTGTGACAGCAAACTTCTGGTTTTCTAACAGTAAACTTCGAACAACAAACATTCCACAGTGAACTTTGAAGAAGAAACACAAAAAATATTCCTCTCCAAAATGTTGAACAATTTAAAACCAAAATGAAGAAGAAAACAGCAGATGGAGACGAATTCACATCTCTATTTGTTTAGAATGTCAAGGAAGAAGGACAAAATGACAAAAACGATGAAATTTGAAGAACAAAAAAGATTTGGATGTTGAAAGTTATTGTAAAGTGCTAAATTTAATACATGCTAATTTTAATATGAAAGCAGAAAAGATTTTGTGCAAAAATCGAAATTTTCACATCATTTGCCAAATTTCAAGAGAACAGAGATTTTGATAGGGGATAGGTTTATAGAGAAAAGAAACAAGTAGAATATATTCAACTTTGTCTAATTAGTCAATTGTCTAGGAAAGAAAAAGAATCAATCAACAAAGAAGAAAGTTTGAAAATCAGAAAAGAAATTAAGCTTTTCAAATTTTGAAAGGAGAATGGCATTTTCTCCTTTGTCTAGTCTAGTTAATCTTGTTTAAACAGACCTAGTCTGGTTTATTTTTGTTTAATTAGTCATAACAGTTTAGTCTTGTCCATTTGCACTATTACGCCTAAGCAGACTAACAGAAACCTAATCAGGTTCAATAATGTATTTTCAGCAGTTAGCAGATAGGCTTAAGCTAGTTTTAAGCCCAAAATTTGACTTATTAACTTAAAAATCAATTATCAATCTTTTTAAATTCGTTTTTTCTTTTTCATAATTTTCTTTTAAGTTTGTGGCGGTCGATGAGAGCGTCGGGACTCCAATTATCGGGGGCGGCGTTCGAAGGGATTAACGCGGCGGCGCTGCATCTCTATAATACATTACATACACACCGAACCGAAAGCAGTTTCTTCCTCTATTTTCTATTCGTTGAAAGGGAAATTATGAGTTTAAAATGCAATTGTTATTGTTGGAATTTTTCTTTTTGTTCAGGCGAGCTTTCCATTGGATTGTATCGCGGGGAAGATAATTCGTGCGTGTGAAGTGCTTCGTGAAAATTTGGATATTTTTTGTGTTTCATTTTTAAGGAAAATTAGATTTTCTTGGTGGAGAAAGTCGACAAGGCGGAAACTTTCGGTTTGTCACGGTCTGTTAAGTTTCTTAGATTTTAAATTAGATTTTAAAATATAAACATAAATTTCGTTATTTTATTTTTTCCCGTTGACTTTTTTTATGCTTGAAATTGTAATTAATTTAAGCTTTTATAAAGTTTCAATAAAAAGGAAATGTATGGATTGTTTTAAAGTGAACAGCTTCAAAAAAACATTTATTGAAGACGTAAACCGACATTTATTAAAATAAAAGATTAGTAGCGGAAAGACCTTGAGGTCGGTAGTTTTGTTGCATTTTCATGTTGCAATAAATCAGTATTGAAAGATTTGGCTTTGTCAGAAAACAACTCAGTTTCGTAATATGTTGTAACGTAAGATTATTTGACACTTGGAATATTTAAACATAAAATAGCTTTTTGGATAGAAAACCAAAATTTCCAAAAAAAATCATAAATTAAACGAAAACAGCAAATAACCGACGAAAAATTCCAACAAATAACCCTTGATATTTAGACGATAAAAAAGAAACAAATTGATAACAATATAAATTTATTTAAAACTTTGTAATCTCAAAAATCACCATTCAGACTTATTAATATAATAAGTTTTGACTTACCAAATAAGACTACTTAATCTAAGCAAGCTTACTTTAGTACCACAAAAGCGTACTAACCTAGCCTAAGTTAGTTTACATTATTAGTAAAAATGAACTATTTTTATTCATTATATAATTAGTTTACTAAACATTAGAGGGTTGCTTTGTGGTTCGTTGTGTGCCGCTCCGACTACAAACTAAATAACCTCAATCTCGCGTTGTATATATACGTATAAACCCTTAAATTCTAAATATCAGTTATATAATAATACTAGTAATATATATTTGCATAACTTCGTTGTTTGCGAAACTTTGCAACTCGTTCGTTGGTTTAAGACGAACAATTTTCGGAATGTCGCGATTTATTAATAAACATTTTTGCTAAAATTTTCTTCTTAAAAACTCATTGGAGATTAGACTACGGTGCGGCCGATAACATCTTACAAGTACTTAGTTTAGGGTTTTTTTTGGGATTATCTACGTACTAATACTAATTGCCCACGAGCATAAAACCAGTTAATTCATAATCAGTACTACAAATTTCATAGTTAGTTTTCAAAACCGCAACAGTTCCATCTTACTCTAACAATTAGTACCTTAGTACCAAAACCAAGGAACACTTAATTCCTCTATATTTTAACCTATTAAGCCTTAGAACCTACAAATAATACAACCAATTAGTACCACAATTTATTATTTGTGTTAGTAATCTTATTAGCAATTAATAGTAGAAAATAGAAGAAGTACTATTAGTACTAGAAAATAAGTACTATTAGTATAGCAAATTTCTTCGATCTGTTAGTAAGATTGTTACTTCTGCTACAGGTACACATTTTGGTATTCTTTGATTAGTACAAATTATAGTACGAATCTATTACATATTAACCAATTTGCACTTATTGGTTAATTGGTTAAGTTTTAAAGTTCTTAGATGTAACAGTACTATTTAATAATGCAAAATTAATTATTAGTTATGCCTAAATAGTACCGTTGTACTAAGTACAAAGTAGTTGAAGTTATCAATATCTTACAACTAAACCAATTTGTATATGATAGTTAAGTTGTTATTGTTAAATTATTAGATATAACAGTACGACTTAATAATATAAAATTACTAGCTGGTTCTTTTAAGTAGTACTCTTATACTTATACAAGTACTAAGCAGTAACTACCAACTTTATTGTAGATTGGTACCAATAGATTGTGTTTTTGTTAGACAATAAAAGGTTCATTAAAGTATTTTTAATTATTACTCACTAATAGTACCAATATTCTTTAGTTCAGTGATATTAGTACCAAAGAACTATTACTTTCTAGGTATTACCAAGACTTATTGGTAATGTTCACCAAAATATTTATCAACAATAACATGCGTATTGTTTGTAAATCCTATTAGTACCATCCAATAAGTATTATTTTAAGTTAGTTCTGCAAGTACGCATACAATCAATGCTCTGAATTGATTAACAAATCTCTAAACATTTAGTTATTTGTAGTGAAAAGTTCTTAAGTACTACGTAGTACCAAGACTGCATAATTATTAGTACTCGTAGTACTCATACTAGTGGTACTTATTTAAAATGTTTCGACTAAAGAATGCTTAGCTGTAGCAAATAAATCTCAATGGACTACGTAGTATAAAAAAATCATAACCATTATTAATTCTAGTACTCATACTAAAGGTACTTATTAAAAATGTTTAACTAAACAATCCTTAGCTGCAGCGAAAAGTTCTCAATGGACTACGTAGTATCAAGACTGCATAACCATTACTACTTGTAGTACCCATACTAATGGTACCTAATTAAAATGTTTAACTAAGCAATTAGCTGTTAGTATCATCTACACTCCATATCCACTTATTTATTTAAAACAATTATCATTTAAATTTTGTTTTATTTATAACAATCAAATGATTTGATTATTTTCTCAAAATTAGTAATTAGTTATATTAAGTAGTACTGTTATATTTATACAAGTACCAAGTAATAGTTACTACGATCTGTATTTTCAGTTGTTGCCAGAAGGTTTTGCTTGTTTTAAAACAGTTGATATTTAAAGATTCATTCAAAGGGCTATATAACTATTAATTTCTGGGTACTACCAAAACTTTTTGGAAAAAAAAATTGATAAACATAACATGTTCATTGTTTGTCAATTTGCAGTACCATTTAGTTAGCTATTAATGGTCCACGCAGTACCAATGAAATGCATGACCATTAGTACTTGCAATACCCATAGTAATAGTATCTATTTCAAATTATTTTATAAACTTAGTACATTTTGTACTAATAGTACCATAGTACCAGATAAATATAGATGCGTACTGTATTTGTACTTGATAGACTCCATACAATTTAAATTATTGCTTTATAATTTTTTCAATATATTTGTTGTAAATAACAAGCTTTGATAGTACTAATTTCCGAATTTAGTACTAACGCAAAATATTTTTTAAATGATGGTACTTGAAGTACTATAGGTTTCGTTATATTGCTTTCGTTGTAAATCGTCAATAATTATTTCTTACTTTTTCATTTGAATATCATAATATCATTATAGTACCGTACAGGATTTATAATTGGTGTTACTAGAATAACAGTTCATGTCAATTTTGTCAAATTATAGCACCTAAAGTACTTTAATTCTTAATATTGCTTTCATTGTATATCGTCATTATTTTACAATATAATTTGAATATCGTTGTAGTACGGTAAAGGATTAATAGCTTGTGGTGTTACAGTAGCAGTAAATGCCAATTTTGACAAATTATAGTACTCAATGTACTATAGTTGTAGTACGGTAAAGGATTAATAGTTTGTTGTACTACAATAGCTGTTCATGTCAATTTGGTCAAACTATAGTACTCAAAGTACTATATTTCTTGATATTACTTTCGTTGAATATCGTCAACAATTACTAATAGGATTTGCATTTTGTTTTAGCATTGTACAGGATTAATAATTTGTAAAGCAATACTAAGAAATAAAGTACTTTAATTCTTGGTATTGCTTTTATTGTATATCGTCAACATTTTATAATAGAATTTGAATATCGCAGTACGGGTAAAGGATTAATAGTTTGTGGTGCTACAATAGTAGTAAACGTCAATTTTGTCAAATTATAGTACTCAAAGTACTATATTTCTTGGTGTTGCTTTCGTTGTATATCAATTAACAATTATTAATAGGATTTGAATGTTGTTGTAGTACTGCAAGAATTAACAGTTTGTGGCACTACAATAGCATTTCATGTCAATTTTGTCAAATAATAGTACTCAAAGTACTATAATCTTGTTATTGCTTTCGTTGTAAATAGTCAATAATTACTAATATAATTTGAATATCGTTTTAGTACTGTAAAAGATCAATAATTTGTGGGACTACAATAGTAGCTCAAGTTAATTGTACCAAATAATAGTACTCAATGTACTATATTTATTGGTATAGCCTTCGATGTATATCGTCTCCAAGTAGTAATTTGAATTGAATATCGTTGTAGTATTATAAAGGATTAATGATTTGTGGTACCAAAATTGTAGTTCGAATTAATATTATCAAATTATAGTACTCAAAGTACTACAATTCTTGGTATTACTTTCATTGTATATCGTCAATACTTTACAGCAGAATTTGAATATCGTTGTAGTACGGTAAAGGATTAATAGTTTGTTGTACTACAATAGCTGTTCATGTCAATTTGGTCAAACTATAGTACTCAAAGTACTATATTTCTTGGTATTGCTTTCGTTGTATATCGTCAACAATTTCTAAATGGATTTAAATATCGCTCTAGTACTATAAAGGATTAATAATTTGTGGTACAACAGCAGATCCAGTTAATTTTGTCAAAATTTTAGTAGTCATAAGTACCATAATTCATGGTATTGCTTTCATTTTTATCGTCAACATTTTACAATGGATTTTGAATATCGCTGTAGTACGGTAAAGGATTAATAGTTTGTGGTACTACAATTGCAGTAAATGTCAATTTTTCCAAAATATAGTACTCAATGTACTGTATTTCTTGATATTACTTTCATTGTATTTTGTCAAGAATTACTAATAGGATTTGAATATTGGTGTAGTACTGTAAAGGACTAATAATTTGTGGTAATCCGATAGCAGTTCATGCCAATTTTGTTAAATTATAGTACTCAAAGTACTATATTTCTTGGTACAGATTTCATTGTATATCGTCAACAATTACTAATATGATTGGAATATCGTTGTAGTACAATAAAGGATTAATAATTTGTGGTACTACAATAACAGTTCGAGTTAAATTTGTCAAATTATAGTACTCAAAGTACTACAATTCTTGGTATTACTTTCATTGTTTATCGTCAACATTTTACAGTAGAATTTGAATATCGTTGTAGTACTGTAAAGGACTAATAATTTGTGGTATTACAATAGCAGTTCATGTCAATTTTGTCAAATTATAGTACTCAAAGTACTTTATTTATTGGTATTGCGTTCGTTGTATATCATAATCAATTATTAATTGGATTTGAATATCGTTGTAGTACTACAAAGGATTACAAGTTTGTGGTACTACCAGTCAAATTATTATTTCATAAATCATGCCAAATTATTATTTTCCAAATAACATTATCCAAAGTACTATATTTCTTGGTATTGCTCTCGTTGCATACCATCAACAATAATTAAGAAGACTTGAAATTAGTACCATAAAGAAGTAATAATTTGTGCAACTACTATGTTAGCTAATATTAATTTTGTTTAATAATAGTACAATCCTTGTTGATATTCCTATGTTTGTATATCATTAATAATTACTAATTAGTAGTACTTTATAGTACAATAGTAGTACTCCCAGTAAAAAATAATTTTTGTGGTACCATTGTGCAGGTTAGGTTGGGTTTAATTTTATCAAATCATGGTACTCTTACAGGTACACGTACTATATTGTTTTTATTGCTTTTGTAGTATATGATCAACAATAACAAATATACTATAGTAGTACAGCAAATATTTAATAATTTGTAATTCAACTGCGGTGGTTAATGAAATATTATCAAAAAATAGTACTAAGAGTACTATATATTTTAGTATTGCTTTCGTTGTATAACATCAACAATTTCTAAAATAGTACTTAAATACCAGTTTAGTACTCTAAAATAATCATATTTTATAGTACCAAAGTGGTTATATCAGTCACTACATAGTATTCTATATTGCTTTTCGATTTGGTTACTTCGTTGTTCTGTACTCACAGTAACTGTTAAATAGTACTGCATTAACAAATAAATAACAAGTTGCGATCAATATAGTACTTTTATTGCTTTTAGTAACTCCTCTTGAGTGTATTAAACCCAAAAGTACGTTGAATATTGCTTATAGCTTTGGTGTTGGTTTATAACAATTTATTGGTAGTACTAATAATGGGATTAGTACTTAAATAGGTCTTAGTTGTATTGCTTTCCATATTTACAGTTTCATTAATAATTTAACAAACACTGAAAGAAGATTTATTGCTTTATTTTGTAAGTATGATATTGTAGGTACATATTAGTACTGTTTTAGTGATTATAAGTACCGATGATTATTATATATAATTAGTATTGCTTTTAAGAACGATTACTTTATTAGTTCGGTGCTTTTAAGAACGATTACTTTTTAAGTTCGGCAATGATCGTATGATATTGCATGTGAATCTTTGTAAATTTTAAGACTCTGGTAATAATAAAATGTATTTCTTGCTCATTTTTGAATGAAATCAATTTCGAATTTTAAAAAAAAAAAAATTTCCAATTTCCAGTGAAATTTTCAAAAATTCCAGTAAAACATTTTATGTCATTTGTGTTTATTAGTGATTTTTGTGAATTTTCCGGTGAATCGATTCGCCGGTTTGGGAAACTAGGGCGAGTTCTATAGACCACGAACCTATTGACCCAAAACACCACAGACTGCATCAAATGTTGCAAAGCAACAATTAGTTTCGCAAATTGCTCTCAAATTTTTTGCACATAAACCAATTTCCTACAAAAAAATAAATTGACTTCGAAATTCAGTACAAGTAGTACCTAAATATTACTACATCTTTTAGTATATTAGTATTTTAAATACTTGAGTTTGTTTAGTACGTTAGTATGTTTTGTAGATTAGTATATTTAGTACAGTAGTATGGTTACTACATTAGTATAACTAGCAAAATTTTTATATTTAGAGTACTAGAATTTTTAGTACTTGTAGAATTTTTAATATATTCTTATTAGCACATGTCGTACATTAATACTCTTAATGCTAACAAACCTATTCTGAATGGACTAGAATTCTGTTTGGAGTGGACTAGAATTGACTTTGGAATTGATTTTGGACGAGTATATATAGATTAATAGTACTTTAGTACCTCGTAATTTTAGTACTTTTTGTCTGGTATTATTTTTTGTCATTTTATGCCTCAAACTTATAATAAGTCAAGGCTAGATTGACATGATAAACGAGTACTTTGAGTACCATTAATTTTATATTAGATTTGACATGTGTTATTTAGTTAGTACGGAGTTAGTACCTTCAATATTGTAATTGACTAAATAATTTACATTGGATGATATATAGTCAAATATTTTTTTGACTAGATAATCGTTATTTATTTATAACTTTGACTAGATAGTATCGCAGATCAAGAAATTTTTGAATAATTGACTAGAATTAGTTATCAATCTTACATTCAACCTTACATCTTGTACGATTTGCTTCAGTTTTTGACTAATATTAGCCAATAATTCATATAATTGCCAATTATGTAAAATAAGTGTGTTTTAAATTAGTCAGAATTTGTTTGCAATATGCTATTGACTAATTTGACAAATGATCTTTTAAACTGTTTAGTTATTACTATTGACTCCACTTTAGTTTATTAATCAGAAATATTAAAATTAAGTCATAAATGTGACTAGTAAGAGTAGTTTCATAGAATATTCATTTTAATTTTGGCCAACTCAGCTGATTTAGACTAGACATTACACATTGACTAGGTATTCTATAAATTTTCTCTCTTAATTTTAGTTCTTGAAGGGTCAATTTGTTAAAATTGGGAATAGTAGCTTTGATAATATAGACAAGACAAGAATCATTTCAGTTTTCATTCAGTGTTCATAAATAATATAACTTATTTAGAAGAGATTTTACTTATATATATATTCTGGACCACTTTATAATATTATTAGGCTATATACAAAGTGGATTTTAATTTTGACTAGAATACATAAAACAGACTAGATAAGTATTTCTTTTGACTAGAACTTGACCCATTTACTTTTATGAAAGTTTTAATAATTCACACTAGATTTTGTCTCGTTGACTTTTACGTAATTCAGACTGGATTAAATTAATTGATTCATGTCTAACTGAATTAAATTAGACTTCTTTCTATAATTCTTAACAAATATCAGCTGACTTAATTTTTGATTTGGATTAGTAGGTTTTCCTAAAGTTACTTTATTTAAATAATTTAGTGTAAAAAGGTAGACATTTTCGGTTTAAGTGATAGACCAGTGGTGCGCAAACCCCAGAGGGTTCGATAGAGAATCTTTTTGGGTCGTCGAATTCATAAAGAATTGTAAATTGCACACAAAATAAAAAAGGCATTTCGTGTGTAAGTATTGAGTAGCAGTAAATAGTAAAATGTCAATACAAAGAAATTAAAAACATTTATATTTTCCAACATAATTTTCTTTAAATCTAATCTGTGGATTTATTTCAAATTTTGTGGAAATGTTGGTAGAACTGTTCCGGAATACCTAGCAAATTTTCTCAATTTTTTAATGTCTATTTCAGCAAATATTGCAGTTTTTTTGTGAATTCCATACTGAAAATCAAATTTGTAACCATTGGAATTTTCTCAAAACCTAATTTGAGGTTTTGCTTCAAATTTTGTGAAGATGTTGGTAGAATTGTTCCGGAATATTTAGCAAATTTTCTCAATATTTTAATATTTATTTCAACAAATATTTCAGCTTTTTTGTAAATACCGTATTGAAAATCAAATTTGTAAAAATTGAAATTTTCAAACTTAATTTTCTGAATAACTAATTTAGGGATTTGTTTCAAATCTTGTGGAGATCTTTCTAGAACTGTTCCGGAATATTTAGAAAATTTTCCTAATATTTTAATATTCATTTCAACAAATATTGCATTTTTTTGTAAATTCCACCCTGAAAATGAAATTTGTAAACATTGAAATTTTCAAACTTAATTTTCTCAAAAACTAATTTGGGGATTTGCTTCAAATTTTGTGGTGATATTGGTCTGTTCCAGCAGACTGTTCCGGAATTTTGAATTGGTAAAACCATACAACATTATAGATAATCAGATAAACTTAATAAAGACGGAACAAAGCTTGAATATATAAATATACTCAACCTTTCCGGAACTCTATAATACTAATGAGTCTTTTTAGGACTACCAAAAACAAATCTCGTATGAAATTTGTCAGTTATTCTATAGCTTTCAGTCCACCTTCGTGGCACTCAACAAAAACCATAAAAATAACATTGATTTTTAAGATCATGTCTTTCCGATACCTTGAGTGGATAGCCATCTGTGGACGCGTTTCGAGATTTATCTCTCATCAGCACAGCTTTGCTTCCATGAACAATATTTTGTATTTCAAGTGAGTGATTTACAAAATATTGTTCATGGAATCAAAGCTGTGCTGATGAGAGATAAATCTCGAAACGCGTCCACAGATGGCTATCCACTCAAGGTATCGGAAAGACATGATCTTAAAAATCAATGTTATTTTTATGGTTTTTGTTGAGTGCCACGAAGGTGGACTGAAAGCTATAGAATAACTGACAAATTTCATACGAGATTTGTTTTTGGTAGTCCTAAAAAGACTCATTAGTATTATAGAGTTCCGGAAAGGTTGAGTATATTTATATATTCAAGCTTTGTTCCGGAATATTTAACAAATATTCCCTTTTTTTTTATTATTTATTTCAAGACATATTGCAGTTTTTTGTAAATTCCATCTTGAAAATCAGATTTGTAAACATTAGAATTTTCAAACTTAATTTTCTCAAAAACTAATTTGTGGTTTTGTTTAAGATTTTGTGGAGATGTTGGTACAACTGTTTAGAAATTACAATGTTCACGTTACTTCTCGCAAGTGAAAATAGTTTGTGCACCACTGATCTAGCCATTTAAGTAGACTTAATTTGCGATGTTTGATTTCGATTTATGCAATTTAATACAGTTTTATATAAATTAGACTTTAAAATTAGATTTATTAGACTAGATGAAGTTGATTTAATTTTGACTAGTTTGACTAAATTGGACTAGATATTGGATGTGGTCATAGGAAATAATTTTTGTCTACTGATTTATGTGAAAGCAATTAGGCAATTTTTCCACGGCTTACCCTACATGAAAGTGACATTTTTTCATTCTAGAGATGAAAATATTTTCACATCTAGAGACGAAAATGAGCTAATATTGGATGAGCTATATAATTAGGACATTTGACTTGAGAAAAATCATCTTCTATGAGAATGCAACAATATGTTACCATGGAAAGAAACTACCAAACCAACAACTAAATTTGTATTGACAGTTCCGGCAGTCCGCTTCGAATTGGAATTATTAAAGTCGAATTGTGGATTCTGCAAGCGAAATAAGTGAACCAGGCACACCTCCGGGCATTATAGAAGCGGAAAACTTCGCTTCTAATAATATCTTACCCGAAAAGTCCGGAGAAAGGTATGAATTTGTATATAAGAAGGTCATGGATTGGAGAAATGACATTTTGCTATTTTCACATAATATCAGTAGAAAAGTTCACATAATATCAGTTTGACATTGCTATTTTCACATAATGTCAGTCAAAAAAATTGCATTTACTACTCGAGATGAAAGCGTTTTTTGGTTTGGTGTGATTGCTAACTCGCTGGTGCTTGTGAGCAAACTCTCACCTCACCATAAAAGCGCCACTTTCATCTCTTGTAAAATATACAATTTTTCAGTATTTCGAAAAATTTTAATTGGGAATATTTTAAAACGTTTTTGGTACACTAGATTCGGGAAAACCGGAGATCCGTGCATGTAAGGAGGGCGTGTAAGTCGCAAGGTAAATTATTTGAATTATTAAAAAATTATATGTCCGCGCGATATGTGGGCTGGGTTTATCTGCTTCAGTATATCCTAATCTAACCTTGAATCTTACCTAGGTTAAATCCCTTTACGTAAATTCTAATTTCTGTCGCGGTTTACTTGCACGGATCTCCCTATTTTTGCCCTAGATTTCATTTATTGGTTCAAAATTTTGATCAAAACTCATATGAAAGAAAAAAAACTCATGAGAAATTCATATGAAAATATAATGTTTTGTTTATAATGTTTCTAAAATATATTGTTTTTGACTAGTCACTAGCATAAAGTGGATTTTAATTTAGACTAGAATAGGTATTTCAGACTAGATACGTTTTCTTTAGACAAGATTAATTTACGTTTTAGACAGCTTTTATAATTCAGACTAGATTTTGACTCGTTGACATTTTACGTAACTCCGACTAGATTACATTAATTGACTTTGAAATGTCGGTATTAAATCAAATATATTTCTTTCATGTCTAACTGAAATAAATTATACTTCTTTTTAAATTCTGGAATAATACAGCTGAATTAATTTTTGATTGGGATTAGTAAGTTTTCCTCAAGTTACTTGTGTAATTTAGTGTATGTAAGCTAGACATTTTCAGTTTAAGTGATCTAGACATTATTTACTTAATTTTCGATGTTAGATTTCGATTAGTACAGTTTATTGCTGTCTAATAAATTAGACTAAATAATGTTGATTTAATTTTTACTAGTGCTAATAGTTTAGACTGCATTATGTTGCACGATGTCATGTAAGAGCGATGTAAGAAAATAAGCTTTTTTCAAAATTTTTTAAATTATATTTTACAGTATGTTGAAAACGTTTTTTTAGACTAGATTTCATGTCTTGGTTCAGCATTTTAAATATGCATAAATATGCATCTGAGAAAGTTTTTACAACATTTTGTTTTTGACTAGATTTGGTATTTAAGTATGGCTTAGAAATTCAGACTAGACTCATTTTTTTTAGTTTTCATCAATTGTAAGAGTTAATCGAATAAGCTATGCAAATTCAAAGCACTTATAGCTACTGGTGATTTGAATTAGACGGATAAAACGTTAATATTAATCGTTGTGATTCAGACTAGATTTAATACAACGACTAAAAATGAGTGTGAAGACTTAGTCTTAGTCAATATTAAGCATTAGTTATGATTTAGTCTAGAATGTTTTAAACAAGTTTTTGTTTGACTCGATTTAACTCATTGGCTTGTTTATTAGTTTTAGAACTTCAGAGTAGATCGAACTCATGATCATTATATTAATTCTGTCAATTCCTGTTAGATCTTAATATTAATTGTGCCAATTCCAACTTGATTTAACACAAAATTATTTTCAGACTAGTGCGAAAACTATTCAAGTTTATATTTTGAAAAAGTTTCTATTCAGTTAAATTTGGCTTTATCATTGAATTTGTAATGCTGACTAGATTTAAACTCATTAACTTTGATATTAGTCTTAGTAATTCAGATAGGAAAAACACGTTTTTATTTTATTTTTACTAACAAGATAGTTTGGCTATTGATCTTGTTGTTAGTCAATTTTAAGAATTAATTCCAAAATATTTGTCATTATTTGTAGATTTGGTCACCTCGAAGGTTAATATTTGTGTTTTGCTTTGCTACTTCAAGAAAAGAAATCATTTATATTTCTTCCAACTAGTTTCGGCCTTATTAAATTTAAATTAGCCATCCTCAGGGAAGATGGCTAAGGCTTCAGTTCATCTATTGCAGTTGCTATTTAAAAATAAAAACTAAAACTTTCATTTTCTTGTTAGATGTCAACCGCATTTATCGTCTTTATAAATACTTCCCTATTGGGTTGAGGATGATTTGATTGGACCTAGGAGTGAGTTGACAATTGAAAATTCTCAACTTGACAATGATTATTCTTAGCTTGAACTTGATTAATCTTAATTTAAAATTGTTTATTCTCAATTTGTTATCGATTAATCAACAGTTTGAATCATTTCAAATTTAAAATTAATTGTTGAATATTCTCAGTTTGAATTTGGTCATTGATTATTATCAATACTTTCCTATTGGGTTTATGATGATTTGATTGGACTTTGGAGTGAGTTGACAATTGAAAAATGACAAACTTGGCCACTTGGCCAAATAGGAAAGTATTTACAAAGAGCAAGTTGACGATCGACATCTAACAAGAAATTGAAAATTTTAGTTTTTATCTTGAAATATAACTGTTCATATTAGGTATATATTACCTGAAGGTGGCTAATTTTTAATTTAAATTTAATAAAGCCGAAACTTGTTGGAATAAATATAAGTTATTCCTTTTCTTGAAGTAAATGAGTATTAACAAAGCAAGACACAAATAAAATATTTGTAAGAATTTTGTTCGACTGCATTAACTTTTTTTTCAATCCATTGAACCCATTTTTTACCCACTTATATGGGTACACCGAAATTACAATTTTGTTGGTGACATGTAATGTGCAGTAGATTAAATTCAGTGTTGCGCAAAGGTTCAGAATACTTCACATTACAACAACAATACTTGGCACGTGCATCTGTGTTTTCGAGGTTACATGAGGTAAGTGAAAAGTATTTTCAATAGTGACCATAGTTCATTGAGAAAAATTATTCTTTACAAGGTAAATGTTTTGTTAGATGTGTAAAAACAATATGTGCTTATATCAGATCATCGTTACATTATTGTATAATCTTTATATATTGATATAAATCTGTCTGTACTCATTCGGGTACAACGGGCATTGGCATGGTATGAAAGCCTATATCTGGGTATCATTTTTCAGAGACAATTCTACAATGGACAATTCTACAATGGAAATTCTACAATTGGAAAGAAATTTGGTTATAATTACATCTGATTTCGGCAACCAAACAGAAAACGAAGAATTTGATGATGACTTAGTATTGACTGAATTACCAAGAGATGTTCCAGGGGTAATCGAAATTGGATCACAAGGATTGGAACATCAAGGATCCATTAGGAGAGGAAAATACCCCAAACTCTGACGATGAGTGGGATGAGGATGATGACATTCTGTTGTCTGAATTATTGATAAAGAAATCTAATAAAAGGTAGAAAACAGCAGAACCCAAATGATTTCAAGACCAACGGACCAACGGAACGGACGTTCGCTTGGAAAATGTGCGACAGGAACTGTTAGGGTTGAATGCGGTACAGATTTTTGAAAAGTTATTTGACGAAGAAGTTGTAGAAGTATCATATTGTTACTCCAACGAATATTAAGGCTGCAATAGACAGTAAAAACCGTCTTTTAACAACAAATTTCAACAACTTTGAACAAATTTTAACATCTAACAACAAATTTCAATATTACGAATGAAGAAATGAAGATTTTTATCGGATTTATTCTGTTCACTGGTTATCACACACTACCCCGTGAACATCTTTATTTGAGTTTAGATGAGGATGTGGGCATCCCATTTGTGTCAAATGCCCTTAGTCGAAATAGATTCTCTGAAATCAAAAAGTATATACATTTAGCTGACAAGTCTAAACTTGACAAAAGTTCGGCCATTCATAAATTTGATAAATACAAAATTTCAGCAGTGGGGCATTTTTCACGAACACTTATTAATCGATGAGGCCATGGTGAAATACTTCGGCCATCATTCTACGAAGCAGTTTATCCAGGGCAGGCCTGTCCGCTTCGGCTAAAAAGATTGGATGATGTGTAGTTCTACTGGCTACTGCTATGCATTTGACACATATTCTGGTGCTAAGCCTTCAACGGCACAAGATCAACCGACCAATAAAAAATCTTCTCTTCCACTAGGGTCATAAGTAGTTTTAGACCTTTTGAAAGTTGCTGTTGTTACTACTGACCTCATCGTATTTTTTGACATGCATTTCACGAGTTATGAACTTTTGAAAACTCTTCGAGAGAAAGGTATACGAGCTACTGGCACAGTGTGTGATAACCGCACCAAAAAACAGTCTTAGCCTCCAAAGTGTCGAAAAGGGATAGGGGATATTACGATTATCGTTATGATAGAGAAAATTCTCTTCTATTCGTCAGATGGAATGATAATAGTGCAGTCACCATGACAACAAATTACGATTCGTTAGAAACAATGGCGCAAGTCGAGCGATGGTCTGCTAACAAGAAATAACATGTATTTGTGCCACAGCCCCAACTGATAAAAACTTATAATTCATCAATGGGTGTTGTTTGATCTAGTGGATCAAGGAGTAAACAACTACTGGATTAGCATGTATGGCTAAAAATGGAGTGGGTCCTCTTTACTGGTTGTAAATGCATGGAGACTTTATATTATGACCTACCAGAATGATAAAGAAATGGGTCTACTAATGTTTCTTCGAAATATAGTTCGATCATACGACAACAAGGCCATTCAAAGAAGATCAACAACTAACGGACAATCAGGGTCAATAGCAAGAAGTGTATTACAAGATCCTGCTGGTCACTTTCCCCAAAAAATTTCCCCGAAAACCAACTAAGATATCGCCTATGCCATATGAGAGCCAGGTGGAGGTGCGAAAAATGTAGAGTGATGCTTTGCACCGAAAAGAGGGACGGTTTTAGAATGTTTCATTCTCAAAATAGATTGAATTAATAATATTCTATAATATTATGATTTTATTTGTTACTGTAAATTACCAACGCAGAAATAAACTCTTTTTGAAGTTATTTCTGATTTTATCCTGTAAGAGCCCAATGTACTCGTTTGAGTACACCTATTTTTTATTTTAAATTAAACAAAATAATTTTGAAATTTCTATTTGAATAATCTTTTAAATACATATTAATGCTATTTTAACTTGTGTTACATATCTGGCTTTTCTACCAAGGCCGTGGGCATTAATGGGTTAAAAGCTTCAAAATAAAAGCTTTCCAATAAAAGACTTTCAATTTGCCAAAGATTTAATTATATTAATTTAATTAATGTAAACATTTCAAAATTTTTCAGACGTGTTCTGGTTTTATTTAGGTTTTTGACTGATGTCTAAGCAAGTTAGAGAAAAACTAACTAAACCCAGTTATTTAGAAATGGCCAATTTTTTGCAAAGTATAAAATAATTTCCAAAAAAATATAGAAAAACGCAATTAATTTCTATTAGATTAAAAAACTGTATGTTTAGTCTACAAATTGATAACTTAGACTTTAGAACATAATTAGTAGGTAATAAAAACCTTATCAGCTACGAATTGCGATCAGCGTCAAATTGGAAGTAATCAATTTCAAATTAAACTTTTAAAAAAAAATTGGAATAATCAACCTCATCTTATTATACTTGCCCCGCTGTAATTGATTATTCTCAATTGAAAATTGATTATTTTCAGTTTGAATTGGATTAAGCATAACTCGAACTTAATTATTTCCAAATCTTAATTGATCACACTCAACATATCAATCGTTATTAAAATGATTATTCCCAATCGTTATTAAAATGATTATTATATACTTCCAACTCGATTATTCCCAATTAGAAATTGATAATTTCTAATTGATTATTCTCAACCTGAAAGCGTTTATTTCAAGTTTGAAATTTATTATTTGCAGCTTCAACTTGACTCAATTGAAGAATAATCAATT
The DNA here is from genome assembly GCA_944588485.1 of Phosphuga atrata. Taxonomy (NCBI): domain Eukaryota; kingdom Metazoa; phylum Arthropoda; class Insecta; order Coleoptera; family Silphidae; genus Phosphuga; species Phosphuga atrata. The sequence continues at coordinate 28,725,388 of OX155903.1, read as the reverse complement.
TTCAATTGGAAACCAACTGAAAATTCTCAACTTGACAATGATTATTCTTAGCTTGAAATTGATTATTTTTAATTTAAAATTGTTTATTCTCAATTTTTCAACAGTTTGAATCATTCCAAATTTAAAATTGATTGCTGAATATTCCCAGTTTGAATTTTGTCATTCTCAATCTGTAATTGATCATTATTCCCTATTTGAAATTGATTACTTCCTACTTTTCGTCCAGTTGGACATAGATTATTCAGAATTTCAAGTCGGTTATATCACCTCGAAATAGAATATTTCCAGTTTGAAATTGATCATTGCCAATTTTAATTTGATGATTTCCAACTTGAAGTTGTTTTTTGTCCTGTTTGGCATTGATTGTATATTTCTAATTTGAAATCGGTTACTTCCAACTCAAAATCGATTTCAAGTTATATATTTGTTATTTCCAATATGAAATAGACTATTCCCAACATGAAATAACTCATTTTCAGTTTGGCATTGATTATTACCAATTTTTAATTGATCCCAATATCCCAATAATGAAATCGGTTATTTTCAACATCAAATTGATTATTCCCAGTTTGATTTTTATCATTCTCAATTTATAGCTCATTATTTCCAGTTTAAAATTGATTATTCCCAATTAAAAATTGATTATTCCCAATTTAAAATAATTTGTTCCGAACTTTTTTCGACCTAATTTTTGTTTTGCATTTATAAATAATAATTTGAAAATTTACAAATTGACTACTTAAGGCTTAGAACATAATTAGTGCTAAATATTTAGTACTTTTTTATCACTACACTTATCATTCTTAGTCATTACTTTGACTAGATTTGACTCAAACTTAAATACATTTTGATTCAGCAACTTGACTAGAATTGACTCAATTTAGACTTGCCACATTAAGTCATACATTGTTATATTAAGTAAATGTTGTTTTTGAAACTTGTAGTACGATTATAAATTGACTAGGCTTTAGTCCAAGACTAAATTTATAAAAAAAAAACAAATTCGTAGAATCCCAAAAAACTGGTGTTCTAAGAAATCATGTTCACATTTCGTTCTCATCATATCAATATAAATATACGAGGAAACATTTTCAATAATTTATAATTTTACAATATATTCTTTCTTCTTAAATATATCATTTTAAATATATATTTTTATTTATAAATCTATGCCCGAATCAGGGCCCTAAATTAGTGGACGTGTTGCGATGTGTAATCTCACTGGGAGGGATATTTACAGAAGGGACATCAGTTCGCGAAGAATTTTTTTTTGTCTATCTCGACGTTATTTTTCAATAAAAAAATTTAAACGAAACTCAAACAGCCTAGAGACCAAAAAAATCATTCAAAAAAACGTATTCAGTGAGAAAAAACCGAAAACGTTTCTGGATTTTCCAAAATTAAACTTTTTCGGTTTTGACTCACGCGCGAAGACTAGATTATTAGACTAGATAGTTTATATTAATATATAGATTTAGACTTTTAAGTTCTTTGTTTATATATTATTATAGACTAGAGATTTAAGTTATATATTAGTTTATAGATCTTCTTTCTTGTATTAATAACATATTCTGACTTATACTCTTCCTCACCACTACGATATCTAAATTACCGTTGTAGACAATTTAGACACTTCCACACATTTCCACATATTTCGATACATTTCGACACATTTTAAAGACGATTTCGACACATTTTAAAACACATTTTAGTCACAATTTGGATAATTTTGTACCAAAATAAAATTTCATTGTTTGAGCTATTAAACACAACCAAATTTGAAAAGTTTGGGGCCAAGAAGCGCATTCAACTGATTAAATCTCGGACTATTTTGTTGTTTTTAAATATAGGCTGTACTCTAATTTAGACTAAATTCAACTTAGTTATCATACCAAAATTAGTCGTAATATAGTATTAACTATTGTGTAGTCTTGACTTTAATATCCTCTGTACTACAAATTAGACTAAATTCAATTTACCCATCAAACTTAAATTATACTATACTTCTCGTCCTCGATGATAATTTGTAGTAATGCTCGTCATTGCTAACATATCATACACAACTATACAATTGATCATCTTCGAACGAGACGTTTCGTATAATCACGATCGAACATCGCCCGCCTTCGGCGGGCTAGTTTGATCGTCCAATTACTCGAAATAAAATTTATAATTATTACAAATTTTGGAAACTCAAAGTTCAGACTAGTTTTGTAGTTTAGTCTTTAATCTTGTCTGATTTGAATTTTGTATCAGATTTTGAATCAGTACAACAGCCTAGACTAAATTCAACATACTTTACTAGCAAATTTAAATTTCAATGGCAAACAGTTCAAATCTAGTTTTGGACTATTTCAAAATTTTAAGCCCTAAACTGTTAGACTTATAACAAGTAGGTAAAACAAGTTAGACTTTATTCAACAAACTTAGTGAACTCAAATTAGTCGAAATATAGTTTCAACTGTTTAAGAATTTGGAAACTTAAAATTCAGACTATTTGGCAATTTTGACTATAATATACTCTTTGCTACAGTTCAGACAAATTTAGATTATTCATTAAACTCCAATTAGTGGAAATATAGTTTAGACTACTTAATTTGTTAAATACTTAAGTTTCTGTCAATTCTGAAGTTTAGGCTTTAATAAAGTCTATACAACAATTTCGACTATATTTGACTTATTTAGTAATCTCAAAATAGTCGAAATATATTGTAAACTCCTTAAGATTTTGGTAACTTGAAATTCAAACTTGTTGTTCTGATTTTGATATCTGTACCATAGTTGTACCACAGTCTGTACCTCAGTTAAGACTAAATTCTTTAGAAGCTCGTCAAACTTTAATTCAAAATTGAATTTCATTGTCTAGTCGATAGTAGCAACATAGAAAATCGAATATTTAAGATTTTTTTTTAAGATTGTGAAGTATTTAAGATTTTGGAAATTTAAAATTCAGATTATTCCTAAATTTATTCTGAATTACAAGTTCTGCTATGTAGTTGTTTATATTCATACAATAACTTTAGGCATTAGTTATTTAGCAATTTATTTTTTTCACACAACTTTGTTATTTATTTTAGTAAAATCTGATTTCAGATCACTTGTATGCAGACTAAGCGTAATATAGTTTCTCATAAAAATTTGATATTGTATAAATTAGTCTGGATTAAACGCAAATTTATAGTCTTCATAAGTCTTTATACAGACAAAGTGAAAAAACTTAATTTCAAGTGAAGAATCACACACTTTTGAAATAGACTAATGTGTGCAAATATTTACTTCATTTTAGTAGAAGTAGTTTAGACCAGCGTTTCTCAAAGTATTGGTCGCGACCGAAAATTTCGTCGTGGTCATTTTTTTGGTTCGCAAATCAGCACTGTGGAATAATATATTAATAAAATAACTCACTTATTATCATCTGATTAATTATTGGATTTTGAATTATATTAATTTGTGGAATATTAGATTTCAAAGCATTTATATCAAATTAACACAAAATTTTTTATTAATTTTCAATCAAAATTTTAAATAAATAAATGTTTGAATACATCAATGGACTGCAATGTGTTAATTTGATATAAAAAGTTTGAAATCTAATATTCCACAAATTAATATAATTCAAAATCCAATAATTAATATCGGATGATAATAAGTGAGATATTTTATTGTTTGTATTTTCTTTTATTTTATTTGTATTTTTGCAACAGCACCAATCAATTAATTTGAATTTATCAGACGAAAAAAAATTAATTAAATTATCAACGGAAAAAACTTTGGAGAAATTTAATGAAAATAAATATAACTTGCCAGAATTTAGTGGAAAATGATGAATAATGAATAATCAGTGATAATAAGTGAAAAAGCTAACAATTTGTTGCTTCTATTGTCTACCACTTATTTGACTGTAAGTGGATTTACAGCAAAGATTTGGACGAAAACTAAGTTTAGAAACCGACTCGACATAATTTCATACATGCGACTATCTTTAACAAACTTCATTGCAGCAAGAATTAATAAATTAATGGAAAATAAGCAAGAACACAGGAGTTATTAGTAATCACGTACTTTCGGGATTCAACCGGTTGTTGTCCATTAAGAAACCTTAAGAAAGCATTTTTAAGGTTTTATTGGCGCCCCTAAATAATAAATAAGTTTCACTTATTATCATTAAATGACCATGGATCCATTTGATTAATGAAATGTTATTTTTATGTTAAATATTGCATAAATATATGTGTTAAATATAGCATAGATCAACATAAGATTTAAAAATAATCTTTCATTGATAAACTGTTGTAGGCAGATTCAATTAAATTGTTTTACGTCGCTTTTTAATGGAGAGCAAGAAAAATGTCGACCAATTTTCGGTCCGGAACCCAAACCCACAAAATCTATGGATCGCCTACTGAAAAATTTGAGAAACGCTGATATAGACAATAGTCATAAAATGTTGTTTAATTTTCACCAAAAGTATGGGTTTATGTGGTTTAGACTATTTGTGATATGGTCTAGAGTGTCTGGACTATTTGTATATTGTAGATGATTCTACATTTGACTATTTATTCAAAGTCTAAATCAAAGATTATTGTTCTGACTTCTGAGATAATTTAGATTTAATCAAAACTAAATTGTTTTAATTGTTCCAATTCTTAATATTAACCATATAGTTTAGTATAGACTGTTGCATATGTGTGTAAACATTTACTTAGTTGTAGTGGAAGTAGTCTAGATTATAATCAAACAATGTTGTTTAATTTTCACAAAAATATGGTTTTCTAGACTATTTGTAGATTATAGGTGATTCTATATTTGACCATTTAGACAAAGTCTAAAGCAAAGATTATTGTTCAGACTACTGGGATAATTTAAATTTAATCAAGACCAAATTGTTTTAATTGTTTCAATTGCTTTAATTGTTCTAAATGTAATAAGAACAAGAACACTCTATAACTCGTCATTATCTTGATTAGTAATGCTAATGACATAGTTTAGTACAGACTTTTGCATATGTGTGAAAATATTTACTTAGTTTTACAAGAATCAGTATAAACTATAGTCATACAATTTCATTGAATTTTCATCTAAAATATGGTTTTACAGGCTATTTGTAGATTGTAGGTGATTCTACATTTGACTATTTAATCAAAGTCTAAAACAGAGAATTTTGGTCAGACTGCTGAGATAATTTAGACTTAATCAATACCAACTTGTTTTGATGGTTCTAATTCTAATAACAGTTTTTTTTTTAATAAGAACACTTAAAAACTCATTATCTAGACTAGTAATACTAATTATATAATTTAGTACAGACTGTTGCAACAATAAGCTGCGACTAAATTTAGATTAGTCAGTACTGAATTAGTTGCCTAGCTTATGATACAAATGGCCTAAACAAACTTTGCGACTTTTTAACTTTAACTTAAACAAATATTCTAATGATGTTACTAATATAGCGAAATAGTCTAGACTATTAAGTCACAAAACTATATAGTTACCTGTCTATAAATTAAGTCTAAACAATGTAGATAAAGTAAAAAGTCTATGTCTAGACCAGAACTGTCCAACCGCGGGCCGCATGCGAAGTGCATTTTTGCAACTCGCAAAATGTCTTCGCAGAAAAGAAAAATAACGAACGAACATCGAGTTTATAATGACCCTTGGGGATCAGACTATTTCATCATAAACAACAATAATAAACTTCAGTGCATTGTTTGTATGCAAGTAGTATCGGTTTCCGAAGAATCTAATAATATCAGACATTATAACGACATTACACTACATTTCAGCATTTATACACTTCAGCAATATACAGGAGAGATGGGAGTCAAGAAAGCCTATCATTGCGGATTACAAGAAAAAACTAAAACAACAAACATTTTTTTTTTAAATCGGACTCTGATAACAAGTGTAGTATTGCCGCCTCTTACGAAGTTGCGCTGGAAATTGTAAAAGCAAAGAAATCTTTTACTGATGATTATGTAACAACAATTCAATGAAACAAAAATTTCCGAAAAATTCGAAACAGTCTCAGTGTCGCATCAAACTATCGTAAGACGTATGGACCATATTAATCAATATGTATTTAAAAAACTGCATACACGGTTGAAAAATGTAAATATTTTCACTATGCCTGGATGAAAGCACTGATAAGCCCGACATTAGCCGGCTTGTAATTTTTATCAGAACTATTCAAAACGACTTCAGTGTAGCAGAGGAGATGCTTGATCTTATTGTCTTCCATGGAACAACCAAGGGTACGGATATTTTTGAAGCTACAAAAAAGGTGATGTCAGACTACGGGGGATTAGGTAAATGTTCCTTTATTGTCATTGATGGAGCCAGAACGGAACTGAAATTGGAATTGCAGTTGGATTTGGACTCTTGAAGCAAAACAAATTCAACTCTCCTGTGACACACTCACAGTATTGTTCACCAAGAGGCCCTATGTCGAAAATCCTTGCGTCAAATGTAATGAAAGTGGTTTTTAAAATAACTAACATTATTAGAGGGGGTAATCGTGCTTTGATTCACAGAAAGTTTCGTGACTTTTTAGCGGAAATAGATGCTATGTATGGGGACTTGTTACTTCACACCGATGTTCGTTGGATAAGCTGGAACCTGCTTGCAACGATTTTTTCGCTCTGCGCAAGGAGATTTATATTTTTCAAGTCCAACACTACGGAACTGTAAAATCAAATGGTAGATGCACAATTTTTAGCAGACCTTGCATTTTTAACAGACCTCACATCTCACCTTAACGAATTGAATTAGAAGCTACAAGGAAAACAGCAGAATATTGCCATAACTTATTTGGACACATAAATGGATTTAAGAATAAAATTAAGCTTTTCCAGTCTTCACTAAAAAAAATATATTTTTCATTTTTTCCAAGTTGCAAAGAGCATTTTGAAGAAATGAAAGATTTTGAGGAAGTTTCAAATTTATCTCACAGAAAATACATAGACATAATTGCAGAAGAATTTGAAAAGCGATTTAGCGAAAAATTTCAGTTTTTAGGCAGCCCCTTTACTGAACTGGAATTGTGTGATTTGCAATCAGATCCTTTTTTCCAAGGAAGAACTGAAACTGGATTGGACTTTTTCAAGTTGCTGCCTGAATAGCGATACCACAACTTGCGAAACTTAAGGCTAACACTGGGCTCAATGCTGGGAAGCACGTATCTTTGCGAAAGCAGCTTTTCCAACATGAAATTTATAAAGTCAAAATATAGATGTTCCCTCTCTGGTAAGTCACTTACTTAGTTGCTTTGTTTATCGAGAACAAATATTAAATTTTAATTCAATAAAATTAATAATTGATGCATTAGTTAGTGAAAACTTACATCTTCAAATTTATCATCACTAATTTTCTTGTAATTATTCTATATTTTTTTAATGAATTAAAATAATTATGCAAACGCGTTCTTTCTTTGTATACCATACCTATTAAAACTCACTGATAAAGTTGCATATGAAGTATTTTGTAATGCGCCCATCAAGCCGCTTTTTTTTAAGCGGCCCTTGGGGCACTTACAGCTGGAGAGCCCTGGTCTAGACTAATGAGTATAATAAAGTGCACTAAAAACTCGCCGTTGTTTAGACTGGTAATACCAATCACACACTTTAGTACAGACTGTTGCATTAATGGGCTACGTCTAAATTTAGACCAGTCGGTACCAAATTAGTTGCCTAGATTGTGATACAAATAGCCTGAACAAACTGTTGTGAGACTTTTAATCAAATAGTCTAATGATGTTAGACTAAATAAAGCATAATAGTCTCGACTAATAAGTCACAAAACTATATAGTTATCTGGTTAAACAGACACAATTCCAGTTTGAGACTATAATTACTATCCATAAATTAAGTCTAAACAATCTATAGTAAGTAAATAAATAAGTAAATAAGTCTATTTTCGATGATATAAGTTAAGTTGATTGACGTGATCACTAAACGAATTGTTTCTCTAGTCTCTTACAAGTTAGTCTTAATAGATTATTGCAAAACTAAGTAAATATTAATAGCCTAGACTAATGAGTTTCAATACGGTGTAGTTATCTTACAAAACAGATGATTTCAAACTAGACTACAGCTGTTATCTGAAAAATTTGTTTGCCAAAATTTATTTGTTCCAAAATCAGTTTCGTATGCCAATCGAAACTGATTTAGACTATTCACACTAATTATGTTTCACACTAATAGTTCAAATTCTAATTATCAACCCAGTTTAGTTTGAAGTTTAACCTATTGAAGCACCAATTCATTGAAAACTGGTTGTTAGATTTTGTAGATTATTATTTGTAATTTCGTGCCAAAATTAGTCTAAATTGTGACCAAAATTCATGCGTGTAGTTGTTTTTAGATTTTAGACTAGATAAATCGTGTTTTTGCTCGTCCATCAACCTAGAAGAATCTAGTTTAGCCTAGATAATTTAGTCTATTTTTAGCAAATTAATGCCAAAAAGACTGTTATTGGTAACTTCGTGCCAAATTTAGTTTAAATTGTGACTAAAATTCATATTAGTAGATGTTCTTACATTTTAGACCAGATAAATCGTGATTTTGATAGTCCATCGATCTAGAAGAATCTAGTTTGGACTAGTTTATCCGATAACTTAGTCTGTAATTATTAATTTTATGCCAAGAGTAGTCCAAATTGTGAATAAAAGTCAAATAAACAGATGCTCCTAGATTTTGGACAACATAAATCGCGTTTTTGCTAGTCCATCAATCTGGAAGAATCTATATATGTTGATTTGTTGTCTATTTCGGAAATTATATTTATTACGCGCATTTAAAGATTTAATTACTTGTTTTAATTATTCAAATCTAATCTAAATTAATCACCGTTGAGATATTTCGTGATCTAGATTATTCAAATAATTCACTGTAGTGAAACTCTGTAGATAATCCGACTATTCCAATTAAGTCATAGCTTGCTTATTCACTTTGTTTGAGCGTCAGAAGATTGTATTAATACATAGATCGAGTCTATAGTAATATAATAGACTAAGATTTGTTTAATATATAGTTTTTTTTTTGTTAAATATAGACTAGAAAGTTTATTTGTTAGTTTTAACCGGCATAGACGTGCGCCGAATCCGGAGATTCGACGTTATCGTCGATGGGAGTCTGGTCGTCTTTGAGACAGGCCGACTCGAGGTGTTTGTTAAGGTAAGATTTAAGGGCAAACGATTTGTGACAACGCGGACACTCGAAGTTCTTGTCGGAGGAGTGCGTTTGCATGTGGGCCCTCAGGTTGGACCGGTCGGCGAACGCTTTGCCGCAGTGGGCGCAGCCGTAGGGCTTTTCGCCCGTGTGCGACCGCAGGTGCCCTTGGAGGAGCCAAGGCCTGGAGAACTGTTTGCCGCAGACACTGCATTTATGTGCGAGCTTGTGCGTGAGTACGTGCATGGCGAGCGCCGGCATGCTCACGTAGGCTTTCCCGCAAGTTATACACTTTTTGGCGGACTGGGAGTCGAGACTCCGGTGAGTTTGTTTGTGCCGCGAGAGGTTCGAAGAGGTCGCGTACTGTTTGCCGCATTCACTACAAGTATACTTCGGTTTCTCGTTGGAAATGACTTTGGGTACGGGTGATGGATCCTCGATTTGCCGCTTTTTAGAACGACCGTCACTCACGAAGAACGCCTCGTAGGTGTACGCCACTGTTTTACCCGACTTGACTTCCGAAGAACTCACTTCTTTCACGTCTTCCTGCACGGGGACCTGCACCTGCGGCGTCGGCGGGGGGAGGAAATTCGTCGCTGCGCTCAGGTCCAAGATCGCGTGCGCTGCATGCAAATCCTCTTCGGCCGGAACCCTTATCTGAGTGACCACCGGGCGATCTTCCAAACTGTACGGCCTGTAAATATCCTTCTTCTTAGGCGGCAGCGACAGCGCGGCCCCTGTACTCGTGAAGCACATCGCCAGCGACTTTTTGCCCCTAACGTAATTCTCTGCTTCGTTAACCGTCCTCAAAGTTGCATAAGTTTGTTGCTGCTGGTTCGGCTGAGGCTCACTATTCACTCGTGTCACAAACGTAGGCGTGTAGTTCGTTGGAGACAACTCTTGCAAATATCCTGAAACAACAACAAAAAGTTAATATAAACGAACTTAACTCGTAATTAATACGTATGGGTCAGAATGACCTATTTGATATTTGTTTTCATTCGCTTCCTATTATAATTCAAGGTAGACTACATTATTTTCTAGTACACTTTTGAGTAGGAGTTTACTGTAGAGTGTATTTGTGGTCAAAACGACCCGTCTAGAGTAAGCAAAGTATAGGAGTAGTAAGTTAAATAATTATAAGACTTCTATAAAAAAAATGTATAGTTACTTATTTAAATTATTTTGACAGCATAATGCCTTACTGACAAACAACTTGCGGTGATAATTAACAGTGAAGACTTTTGAGAAGATACGGAAACCTACAAAAAAAAGGCGCTGCTCTTGTGTCTTGGAATAGGTTTAATGTCTATTTCTACTGGACTAATTTAATTTTATCTATCCATGTTTGTGCAACTCAATCTTGTAAGTTTAGTTTTACCTATCAAGTTTGCGTAACTCAATTTTCTTCATTTAATTATGTCTATCAAGGTTTGTCCAACTCAATTATAAACTGGGTCGTATAGACGAAGACGTATAGATAGACACAGGATTGTGTTATATTAGGGCTAATAAGGTAAATTTATTTTACAACAAATATGTGTCTTGTGTCTTAATGTGTGTCTTAAACTCAGCATTCAACAGTTTCTGTCGAAATAAATTTTTGGGATTCGCTCCGGCTCGGTGTTGCGTTTACGGTGCAAGTGTGCTTAACGCGAATTTATACATGCAGAAATTTCCTACTACGCCGCCCGTAAATTAGAGGAACCTTGCCGAAATCCTCCCCCGCGTCCGCGTTTCCCGACAATAATTCCCCGGCCCCCTTTATTTAACCAACGGAATATGCTAATTATTGCTGTTTAGAATTCCACTCACTGCGCCGCGTATTATTCCAAGATTTCAAGAAGCAAAACTACCCCGACATTTGCATGGGGGATTTATTTCGTTCGGTTAATCTTCGATTCAACTTCAACAACGCAAACGTAATTTATATAGTTCGAGAGGAACCATGATTCAGCAATTTTAGATATAGAAAATCAATATTAGATATCTTGAAAAGATTGTATAGCCCAACCTTGAAAATATAGACTATACATTTAGATTACGCCTGGGGTTTAACCCTCTTCATTCTAATGATGAGTAAGACTTGTTATTGGAAGGCACAATATACAGGGTGTTTCATAAATGTCCGGCAAAAATTCTAGGACGTACTTTAGAACCCAAAATAAGAAAAAACTTCCAATAAAGATGTGTCTGAAAACGCTTCCTAACTGAGATACAGCCTTTAACAGGAGGTGGCCTGACACAACATTTTTGTTAATATCTCACACGCAACTAATGATAATTGATTGATATTTTATGTGAACTCGATACTGGTGTCGAACTAACCGTAGTTCGGTGCTAATGTGCTAATTTTCGTCTTGATAGCCAACCAGTGGCTTTCGTACTTTTGCAAATATTTTTTCGAGCTGCACATTTAGCAAATGCTTGAGAAGATGAAATTGTGTGAGCCCACCTTTTTAGGGCTTTACCTGAGTTAGGAAGCGTTTTCTGACAAATCTTTATAGGGACTTTTTTCTTATTTTAGGGTCAAGCCCACGCTCTAGAATTTCTGACGGACATTTAGCAAACACCCCGTATATATTTTCTTGTGTCATTTATCTAAACTAAAATCAGCGATATCAAGCAGATTCTTTAAATGTCTAATTCAATCATGAGACATAATGTCATAATTTTAAGACATGAAGTCTAAATATCGAGATATTTCCTCAGAATTTTGAGATATCACAGTTTGTATATTGAAATATCAGTTGTGAATTAGGAGAATTAGGAGCCATGCTTAAATGTTGAGATATCAAGTCTTAATCTAGCCATATCAATTCTAAATATGTTTGAATCTAGACATATCAATTCCAAATCTTAAGAAATCATATCTGACTCTAGATATATCAATTCTAAATATTAGGATATCAAGTCTGAATCTGAACATATCAATTACAAATATTATGATGTTAAGTCTAACAATGTCTTGATTTGGCCCAAATTTACAGTATATGTAGGGCTTGACTATAAATGAAAGTGACGCAAGCGGGAGGGCCAGATGGCCAAGCGTTAAAAAACTCCCGACTACTGAATCTAGACGTATCAATTTAAAATATTAAAATATCACATCTGAATCTATGCATATCGTTTGCAATTATAAAGATAGCAAAACTAGACAGACAATATAAAATAGACAAGATTAGAATCGACAAGACTAGACAGACATGACTCGGCAGACCAGACTAGACAGACCAGACTAGACAGACAAGACTAGATAGACAAGACTAGACAGACAAGACTAGACAGACAAGACTAGACAAACAAGACTAGACAGACAAGACTAGACAGACAAGACTAGACAGACAAGACTAGACAGACAAGACTAGACAGACAAGACTAGACAGACAAGACTAGACAAACAAGACTAGACAGACAAGACTAGAGAGACAGGACTAGACAGACAAGACTAGACAGACAAGACTAAACAGACAAGACTAGACAGACAAGACTAGACAGACAAGACTAGACAGACAAGACTAGACAGACAAGACTAGACAGACAAGACTAGACAGACAAGACTAGACAGACAAGACTGGACAGACAAGACTAGACAGACAAGACTAGACAGACAAGACTATACAGACAAGACTAGACAGACAAGACTAGACAGACAAGACTAGACAGACAAGACTAGACAGACAAGACTAGACAGACAAGACTAGACAGACAAGACTAGACAGATAAGACTAGACAGACAAGACTAGACAGACAAGACTAGACAGACAAGACTAGACAGACAAGACTAGACAGACAAGACTAGACAGACAAGACTAGACAGACCAGACTAGACAGACAAGAATAGACAGACAAGACTAGACAGACAAGACTAGACAGACAAGACTAGACAGACAAGACTAGACAGACAAGACTAGACAGACAAGACTAGACAGACAAGACTAGACAGACAAGACTAGACAGACAAGACTAGACAGACAAGACTAGACAGACAAGACTAGACAGACAAGACTAGACAGACAAGACTAGACAGACAAGACTAGACAGACAAGACTAGACAGACAAGACTAGACAGACAAGACTAGACAGACAAGACTAGACAGACAAGACTAGACAGACAAGACTAGACAGACAAGACTAGACAGACAAGACTAGACAGACAAGACTAGACAGACAAGACTAGACAGACAAGACTAGACAGACAAGACTAGACAGACAAGACTAGACAGACAAGACTAGACAGACAAGACTAGACAGACAAGACTAGACAGACAAGACTAGACAGACAAGACTAGACAGACAAGACTAGACAGACAAGACTAGACAGACAAGACTAGACAGACAAGACTAGACAGACAAGACTAGACAGACAAGACTAGACAGACAAGACTAGACAGACAAGACTAGACAGACAAGACTAGACAGACAAGACTAGACAGACAAGACTAGACAGACAAGACTAGACAGACAAGACTAGACAGACAAGACTAGACAGACAAGACTAGACAGACAAGACTAGACAGACAAGACTAGACAGACAAGACTAGACAGACAAGACTAGACAGACAAGACTAGACAGACAAGACTAGACAGACAAGACTAGACAGACAAGACTAGACAGACAAGACTAGACAGACAAGACTAGACAGACAAGACTAGACAGACAAGACTAGACAGACAAGACTAGACAGACAAGACTAGACAGACAAGACTAGACAGACAAGACTAGACAGACAAGACTAGACAGACAAGACTAGACAGACAAGACTAGACAGACAAGACTAGACAGACAAGACTAGACAGACAAGACTAGACAGACAAGACTAGACAGACAAGACTAGACAGACAAGACTAGACAGACAAGACTAGACAGACAAGACTAGACAGACAAGACTAGACAGACAAGACTAGACAGACAAGACTAGACAGACAAGACTAGACAGACAAGACTAGACAGACAAGACTAGACAGACAAGACTAGACAGACAAGACTAGACAGACAAGACTAGACAGACAAGACTAGACAGACAAGACTAGACAGACAAGACTAGACAGACAAGACTAGACAGACAAGACTAGACAGACAAGACTAGACAGACAAGACTAGACAGACAAGACTAGACAGACAAGACTAGACAGACAAGACTAGACAGACAAGACTAGACAGACAAGACTAGACAGACAAGACTAGACAGACAAGACTAGACAGACAAGACTAGACA